>JANRGW010038597.1:0-46820 GCA_024733675.1 Psilopsiagon aymara | reverse complement strand
CGCGCCGCCGCGCCTGGCCCCGCCCCCTCGCGTGCCGGCCAATGACGCAGCTGCGCCGCAGCGTGGGGATTCCGCCGGATTACCCGGCGTGCCCCGCGGCAAAATGGCGGCCTGAAGCGGGAGCGTGGGGTCGGGCCGAGCGGGGGCAAAGTTTGGGGCGGGTTCGAGGTGGGGCCGAACCGGGGCCGAACCGGCCGCAAAGTCACTGGGACCCCGGGCGGAGCCGAGCCCCACCGGGTCAGAGCCGGGCTGGGGCCCTAGGGGCGGGGAGCGGGGAACGCGACCGGCTCGGGACTGAGCCCGGGCCCAGGCGGGGCCCCCCGCGCCCCTGGCCTCGGCGGCCTTCTCGGGCGGGCTTCTGGCCGGCGCCCTGCGAACGGGAGGGCTCTCCTTGTTCCCGTGTGTGGACCGGGGTCGGGAGGAGGTGTCGAGTTCCCACAGGGCTGCGGGTCTGGGCGGGTCGCACCGTGGGCAGGGGCAGTCAGTGAGGCGGGGTGGGGGACGGGTGGTGGCCGGATGCGGGAGTATCATAGGGCCACAGCCTCGGCCCTGAGGAAGGGGTTGTCCCCATGGGGAAGGCTGGTAGTACTGCTGCCTCGGCCATCAGGGCCTTAGGGAGCTGCCCTTCCTGGGAGAGAGACCTGTGGTGAGGAGCAGAACAGGCATGGAAGCAGCAGGCCAAGCTAGGTCCATGCAAGGTGTAGCTTTATATGGGTGATGGGAGAGGTAGATAGTGGGGAGATGTGAAAGCAGTATCTGTGCAGGGAGCATTGCTGAAGTAAGAGCTGGAAAGTGGAACGCATTTGTGCCAGCATGTGTTTCAAAGAACCAGAGTATAACTGACAGAGGCAGAACTGGAAGGGAGGCAATAATACTTGCCTGGTGCCAAACCTGTCAGAGAAGGATGGGAAATTCTCTACCAGTCTGGACACCATCTCTAGTGGAAGAGATGCTTCCTGCTATAGAATTAGTGGGAGGCCCCCAGGAACTTACGAAGACTCTAAAGAAAAACAGGCAAACAGGAAATAACTGCATCTTGCTTTGGGCATTTAACAGAGTAAAAGATCAAATGCTAATAAACTGATTTGTAGATGGGCAGGAGATTGCATTGGTAGGCATCATGGTGTGCAAATGACGTGCAAGTTTGGCAAGGCTGAGAATGACCTAGATCTAAGAGATGCCAGGTGGATATTGTACACTGAAGAGAATCATCCATCAAATGTTGATAGTTCTGTGCCCATGAAAGCTTTATAGAGGTATGCATCTTTGTTTTACAGATTCAGAGAAAGAACAGAGATAAAGGGCCTACATAAGAGGAAGCAATGGGTCCTTGTTGAAGCACCAGACAGCAGGTAAGAAAACCGCGAATAAGCTGATGCTGTGTCAGACTGCATTCTTTTGATCCCACTACTTTTATTTTGAGAATATGTGAACCACATTCCTTAAAAAGTGTTCTCTGTGGTGTTCTCTGCATCAAGGTAGGCCAGTGTTGGCTGCACTGAGAAGCCAGGGATGTCAATGCAGTGGGAGTGACCCTGAAAAATTAATTTAGAGCTCCTGGGAGGAAATTTCAATTAAAGCTGTAAGACAGTGCTCGTCACATGCCTCCCAGAGAAGCAGTCCGAAGTCTGTGCTGAAGTAGCTGTGTTGTCTGTGTAATCGCAAGAGGTCTACCTTGCCAGAATCCCAATGAAATCCTTTCTGACGATTTGCTCTTGCTATAATTGCAATGCCGAAGATAAGTAATTCTAGTGCCCCTTTCTTTTGTTAGGTTATTTCTTCCAATCACATTGTTTTTTCCACATGAATTTTAACTGATGCCCTGATGGTTGCTGCAGGTGTACTGCTGGCCTTTCTGTCCTCTCCTGAACTCACTGTTGAGATCCAATTTGAAGGAGCAGCTATTTGGTACCCAGCAGCTGGTCCTTTGATCATACCTTTCAGTACTTATCAAATCACTTTTAGTACAACTCCTTTTTCTTTTCTTCACTTACTGAATCACTGCAGAAAGTATGTGTATCCCAATAATGCTTTGCATACGGTGTGTTTCAGTTTCTGGATGCTAAATCAGCATTTAAGCAAGCAGGTCTTAGCTGTGGTATTGTAAGCTTTTGGCTTTTCTTTCCATCCCAAGTACACAGTGCTCTTGAAATCATGGGAATGCATTTCAGCAAGACCAGCAGAGTTCCAGAGTGCAAGCCATGGCTATCTTCGTCTTTAATATTAACAAGGCAGTGGGTCAGGAGGGGAAGAGTTACATGCCAGGACATGTTGCCTCTTCAAACCAGCTTTCTGAACCAAAGATGACCTTGCATTCTTTTCCAGTCTCCTGCTAAGTCACTTGCATTGTAGCTTTCAAGCCCTGAATTCTTACCTCTGCTATCTGCTCTAAATACAATCATGTGACTAGTATGTAGGGGAAATAGACTACAACTATGAAAGAGGTATAGTCCTTTGTAGGTGTGCCCCCTTTTTGTCCCAGGGCAAGACAAGTCAAGTCAGATGGGATAATTTTTGGTCAATGTGCTGATGTGAATGGTGCCAGAGCTGTCTTGGAGAAAGGGTTTGTGGTGTGGCATATAAAGTGCTTTTAAAAAGGTGAAGAAAGCCAAGCTGTTTGAAAAACAGCAAAATTAACAACTTTCAATTAAAAACTATATTTTTTGGTAGTCGTTTGAAATAGACTCTGGAGGTGAGCTCCCTAACCTCTTAAAATGTCTGCTAGGTTTTATGGAGAGTCTGCTGAAAACTGGACTCTGGGATTTTCATGTATTGACACATCTGTAACATGGTCCTATTAAATAGTTCTGGAGATCGTAACAAATTAACAGTGTTGTGCACTTGTTAACAAGGGTCTGTCTTTTACAGCACAGTGTGACAGGAGTAATTTAGTAGTGGTTGATAACCCTCTGCCATTCATGTTGCTGGGAGAAGTACAATATGTACAGTTCTTAATGAGGTTGCATGTGATACAGATTGAGAACAGGATTCCTGTGCCAAGAAATGAAGATCTGGCTTTTTGACTCTGCTCTTTTGACTAGGTTGTCAGGAACTGGAATTGTCATAATAGAACAGAATTTCTTGGCTGTTCAACTTAGGTGATGCTTTGAGATTAAATTTAAGGCCCTGAAGCTGTGTACATTCATCTCCTTGCTTGAAGACTTTGGCTGGGGAGATATCCGCTTTTCATATGACAACTTGAGCTATGGAGAGAGTGAGTGCTTGTGGCATTTGTGCTAGCTGTTTATATTTCAAGTCACTAATAACTAGGTAAATATGTTCATCTCCGAGGAGGATCCTTTTTACATAGGACAGCAAAGGAGCTATGCCTGTAATCTGTGCAAACAGCCCTGATGCCTTAGGGCATGAAATCGTCCATCCTGTTTTCCTGCCAGTTCGCCTACCCGAGGGCTTTTCCTTAGATCTAAATTGGCTGAGTCTGTAACTGTAGTAGGAAGAATGTTACTTTTAAAAACTGAAGTACCTTTACAGCTGGTTGGAGGGGGAGGGGGTGACCTGTGGTCAGAATTCTGAACTACAGTGTAGGGTACCTAATTTCTGACAGATTTATTGTCTGTATTCAGGTTGTTACTGTTTTGTGCTCTTCACTGTTTGGTTGCAGTATGCAATTGATGCCCATCGTATAGGTGATTTGAGAGGAGTTCCTTAGGTGTCTACAAGATGCTTGGCTACTGTGGTGTTGAATGCTTTGGTTCAGTGGAAGAGAGATGAAAATGGTATTCCAAACTATGACTACAAAATGAGGCAGCCCCCTGTGTGATCCGCTAACCTGGGTATTCTGTAGTGTGGTGAAACTGATACAGAGTGGAGGCCAGGCCCTGCCTTGTTTAAGACAACTAGGCGCTTTGAGATTCTCTCCATTCTTTACCTTCTGAGGAGCTGTTTGCTTGTTTCCCTGGCTTTTAACACCTCGCTGAATCTTTTTGACTTAAATTAATCTTCTCTCTTTTTCACCCCACCATTTGTTCCAGACTTGGAAATTGTTCTCTTCATGTCAGGATGTTCATGTATGGTCTTACTGGTCATATCCTCAGACAGAGAGGGTTGAAGGCAGCAGCTTGCAGACTGGCTTACATTTTTAATGATGTGAGCCACCCTCTCTGGAGTGTTGTCCTGTGAGCTGTGCTTAGGACGGAAATGGCATGGAAGTCCCTGTAGGAGTGTGAGAATAGCATTGCAATGGTTGGAATGCAGGATAAGCATCACTTGGGTGGGCTCAGTTTTCCTCTGCTTTTCAACAATGCTGGATGCCAAGCCTGAGGAAGACTGCTGTGCAGAGGTGAAGGAGCTGGAATGTATTCTTCAGTTGAGGTGAATGCAATTCAGTGAAACTGATAGGCATCAAACTGAATAATGATTTTAAAGTATTTTCACATGATGTCTAATCTGTGGAAATTCACTACCACATAATAGCACCGAGGCTAAGAGCTGAGCGGGATTCAGAAAGATCAAGTGCTTATGAGTGGAAATGTTCAGACTTGCTTCAGCTAAAGAGCTTGCTTTAGAAGGTGTATTTTTCAGACACAACCCAATCTCTTAACAGGTAAAGGTTTGAAGAAGGGGCAGTTTGTTCTGTAGCTGTTCACTGAGGATTTTTGCTCCATCTTTAAAACCACCTTGTATTGGCCCGTGTCAGAGGCGAGGCACTGAATCACACTTATTTGTTATTAGGTGGCCACTAACCTTTTTTTTGGTGATAATTGCATTAGTTAAAAAAATCACCAGCCAAAACACAAACCCACAAAGCACTTCTGCTGCTTTGATTAGCTCTGGTACTTGATGATTTTAGCTGGTGAAGAGCAGGGTCCTTGGAAAGATAGTGCAGTCCATAGATAAGGACTGTCTCTTATTTATGAATGTGAACACGTATTGTCTCTTCATGCCAAGTGCTCAGGGAAAGCTCTTTGTGCTTCCTACTGTTGCTTGTAAAAAGGAAAAGAATGTGTGGAGTTTGGCCTCTCCACGTTGCAGTCTTGTAGTGGACTTTAGTCCAGAAGGCAATTGAATGAAGGGCTTTAAGGCTGTTCAAGTGAGATCCAGTATGTCACACTGGTGTCTGAGAAGTCACAGTCTGTGTCCTGTGCTCATGTCCAATCTGTGTTGAGGATCATCAGTGCTGCTTAGTCAGGTAGGCGTAAATTCAGTTTGATGAATAGGCTAATAAAGATAAGTGGTAGCAGTATGGAGACCCATGTACAAAGGTGTGTGTTTGTAAGGTTTTGCTAAATGCAAGGGGAACTCCTGAAGAAAAAAGTATGCATGGGGGTGTTTTCTGAGCTAGGAGCAGGTCATGCAAACCTTGAGATCCCTGTAAGTGTGCTCTCTCTATGGGCTGCTCTAGGAGCAACATGTGCTTTAGGGTACAACATAACCCTTTTGTGGCAGGCGTAATAATGGCTGAGTAAAGGGTTACTGATGTTCACAGAGGTTTTGTGATGCTGAGAAAGTGAAATGGGTCAGGATTGGAAAATAAGGTTTCCTGCAAGGGTTAGGCTGGTTTTCAGGCACAGAGTCTGGCTTGCCGCTAGTGGCAAGAGAGAACTGGTTTATATTTCTGATTTCTGGGGGTCAGCAAATTCAGAACTGAAAGTCCTATAGTAACTGCTGTGTCTTTGCTGGAGTTCAATATTTGTATTTTGGCTCCGTGATAAAGCTGGCTTTGGCAATGCTGTGGGAGTCATAACTGGATTTTGTTACTCTTGTGTTTAAAGTCTCAGTTGTCCAGCTGTGCATTAATGTAACATTCTTGCATGAATGGTTGTGAAATTAAAAGGGACACATGGGGTAGTTTCTTTAGTTATTGAGGAATTATACTTAGGCTCATAAACAGCCTTACAGCATTTGCAACAAAAGAATGTAAGTTATTTTCCTGAGATTAATAATCAGATAATCATTGTGGCAGTAAGATTTTTGACCATTATTTTAGCATATGCTACTCAGGGTAACTGCTTTTAGACCTAGGTGCACAAGCTTTCTGTGACTCCCAGAGATGTCTTGTTTCATTATCCCCTAAATCAGATTTGATCCTACAGCTTTGCTGTTCATTATTGAGGGCTCTGCTGCTGCCATCAGGAGGTGACTTGAAATCTGGTCTGTTTCACATAACTTTAAAGCGATTGCAGTTAATTCTACTGTCTCTTTTTTGGTGTGTGTTTTTATCTATGATTTTTTCCCTTATGGAGAACTCTTCCCTTTTCCCTTTTACATGTGGGAAATCTATACCCAGTGTACTGTGTGCACAGCCCTTTTAAAGTGGGGGGGGGGGGGAGAGAAAATAATGTAAAATGACAGGATATTTGTTTAACATTGCTTTAAGTAATCTTTCTGGAGAATTGACTTCGAGTTCACATTCTACCTTTAAGTGGTTTTGTTTTTCTGAGCAGAAAGTGTCTCATGCATTAAAATATGCAAAATACATTTCTTGAACTTTTAGAATTGTATTTCTAAACATTGCTTGCACTATGGTTATGTAAATACCATGAAATGAAAACTGCTCAGAAGGATTTTCTCAGGTGACTGCATTTTGCTAGGTGTACACTCTCTAGTAGATGTTTGCGTAGGCAATCAATCCAATTTCTTGCTGGGTTAGTGCAGAGTGTCATTTTTGGGAAGCTTCTTGTACCAGGTTGGATTGATTCCTGAAAGCAAATCACCCTTGCTGGGCTGCATAATTTCTGCAGAGTGTATTTATAAGTGTATCCGTTTTTTCTTGATTAGATGATGCCTTTGTAAATAGGTCCCCAGGTACATCTGAAATGGCTATAACAGAATTCAGTGTCATCAGGGCTCCAGCTGGATGGGCAGAGCTGTATTACTGTGCAGCTCTTGAGATGATTTACTACCCAACTGACAACTTGCAATATAAACATTAGTCCAAGCATGATCTTGTCCCAAAACCCCGCCTGCACAGGGAGCAGGAGTCTTCCTGCCACGCGCCATAAATCGTTTATGGTTTGCTCATGCTCATACATTTGAAAACCAGCTGTGTACTGGGGATTAGCAGTTTGCAGAAGGCCCGTGCGGGGCTAAATTAGGGTCTCTTGCCCTGGTGGTGAATGACGGTGTCAGAATAGTGGGAGTGCCTCTCTGCAGTGGGAGGAGGCAATTTACTCTAGGAATGGGGAGTGGAGGCAGGGTATCTGTGATGGTACAGCAGCCAGGGATTGCACTGCTCGGATGCCTGGCTGATAGCTGCCCAGCATGGTGGAAGATTGAACAATTTATTGTTGGCTGTGTGTCTTTTAAATTTTATTTATGTATTTATTATTTCTATATATTTTGTATGTGTAATGTATGTACACAAAATACAAGCAGGCTATTTCTGTCTTCTAGAAGTAGAAGGAGTTTTGGGGTCTTTCTTTTAAAGTGTGACAAGTGCTTTCCTTTTTTCTAGCCCAAGGTAGCAGAATCAAATTATATGTAAGGCTGTCTGGGGCTTCAGAACTAATTTCAGCTTTTAGAAGAAGTTTTACTTTGTCACTTGAATTTATTACAGCTTTGCAATTTCAGCTCCCAAAGTAAGACTATTTTTGGACTGGCTGTGATCGCCTCCTGGAGCTTCTGATGACTAACTTGTGTTTAAGGTGAAACCTCCCATTTATCCAAACGCTGGAAGCACAAGCTATTTGATAACTCTTAAGTGTACAATGCTTTTACATTGATGCCTAGTACATCAAAACCTGAAGTCAGTTGGGACATTCATGTCTTTCTGTAATGAGGAGAATATGCAGATTTTTCTGTACAAATGAGACTAGACAGTATAGTTCAGATACCTCCTATGTGCTGGCTGAAGGACCAGCTGCTGAGTAAAGCGGATAGAAGTAGATCATTTTTAGCTGGGTTGGTGTTGCCATCAACAAATTCTTTCTCTGGTGGGTTGGGTAAAAATCTGGGTGGAGTGTGTCATCAATGTGCCCTCTCATAGATGCACCATCTGAACATAAGTGCTTGCAGACTGTACCATGAGCCAGTGGGCTCTGGCTAAAGGAGGAGACTTGTTTCCAAAATGACACAGTTAGAAGTTCTTAATATTTTGTTGAAGCTGCTGCACAAGCATCCCTCTGAAATAAGACTACTTTCCTGGAGCTTCCTTTTCTCCTCCCTCGTAGGTTTGAGGAGAGTAGCTGGAAGGGCTCATCCTAGGCTTGTTTGAGCCTAGGAGTTGCCTCCATTTTTCTTATTCCTTTTGGTAAAAGGTTGCACAGTCTGTTTGATTCTGTGCTTTGCTGAGATGGAGGCCAGATAGCACCACATATGTTTGTGGCTGTTTATGTGGGCATTTGAGATTTCGAAGGCACCTGCTAATGAGCTGTAGGTCATTTCATGTCAGATTGGCTAAGTTTCCATCAGGCTGTTTCTTTGTTGCGGCAATGCATACGGACTATGTATGTTTGGGGATCCCTATTACCTATCTCAGATGGAGAGGGCTTTCCTCCTGTTTGCTGCCTCCTCTCTCGCCACAAGAAAAAAATAATTACCTGATTCTGGTGAGCTGTAACCTCCAGATGGAATGAGATGTTTTGCTGTTACTTACATGGGCTTTCCAGATATATACAGAGGTTAGAGAGGGGTGTGGGTATGTGATTGTATTTTGAGCTTTCCCTCCTTGTTTTTGATGCTGCTGTTGGAATTCACCCTTTTTCTGGGAACTAGTGTGAAGGAATTGCTGTCACCCAGAGTAGAGCTCAATCTGCTTTCCTCAAGGCCTTACCTCTCCAGGTTAGGAGTTTGCCTGACTTCCACTGGCAGTAGTTTGTTTGTGAGCTTGCATTACTCAAATCTTCTGGGGTAGGTCTGAAGGAAACAATTCAGGGCAGTGGAAATCTCAGCTCAGAGGTGCTGGGATAGAGAAGGGAAGGAAAGAAGAGTTAGCAAGACAGTTAACTTTCCCCCCCTCACCCCCCTCCTTTTTTTCTCCGTTTCCTCACCTGCCCAGCTGTGTAGTAGGTTAGCAGTACGTGTCTGTTCTTATTCTTATGAAAGTAGACTTTGTTCTCTGAAGACTGCTAATCATGCCCCATGGGGGTGTAATCAGTTATAAGGTATTTAATACAGTGCAGGCGGGAACAGGCCGCCTGGCCGGGCTGGCAGATTGCAACACTACAATTATAAAGGGCCCCTTTCCCCCACTCACCCGCCCACCGGTGGCAGGATGCGGGTTGTACCTTGAAACAGTATTAAGCCTATGAAAAAAAAAGATGTAGTGGGGGAAGGGAGAGCAGAGACTGAAGAGGCAGCTCCTGTTCTGGGGAACAGGCAGACCTACATTCTGTGAGAGCTGCAGTCACTGCAGGTTGCAGTGTTGATACTTGCGGATGTTTGGGGTTTGAGTCCTGTCACCATCAAAGTGGATTACACAGATGGCCCTTGGCAACCTGTAGAGCAGCAGGGCTTCCATCCTCCCTGAAATGTGTTTTCTTGTGGTGTCTGGGGTTGGAGAGGTATGGAGTGGTTAGAAGTGGAGGAGTCCTTTCTCCTGCATGCAATGATTTAGACACCTGATCGTGATTTTGTAAATCCTGCCAGGCTTCTATTTATATCTTTGGGTATAAATCTATTGGTAAATCTGGCCTTTCATGCTGCTTTCTTCTGAGTACTGGAGCAGCTTAACCTTACTGCGTTAGAAGGGAGTAGGTGGCTTGAGGCCTTGCATTTTGATGGGTTTGGGAAACTTTACTGGACCTCATCTGGGCTGTTCTTGTAGCCTAATACCAGACCGTTCCCCTTGGTGAGGGCCACGAAATACACGTGGGGTCTGGAGAAGCTGGGTCATAGCCTTATAAACCATCTCTGCTCCAGCAGCTTGCTGGATGCATTGGCATGTTTCTGGAGCTTGTGGCTACACTAACCTTTCCTCTTCCAAGTTCCCTGGAGATTACAGTGTTTCAGCCCTTCATTGGTCCTCTTTGAATTTGCTGAGGCTGTTTTGTGCAGTGATAGCGTAGATCTCCCTCTGTGTATGTTCTCTTTCCTTCTTGGAAAGTAGAAGAGAGTATGTGTTCTACTATATCTGTTTGTGTTAAACTGTTCCTGTCGTTTTTGCCTCGTCAAATCCTGCTCCTTTCTGACATCCAGAAGTTCAGAACCTGCTCTGTGAAGCAGAGCAGATAGACACTCTTTTTTTTTTTGGCAGCCTTTTGAATATTGGGGTACATTCTAGTGGGATATATTCTTGCTACAGCACTTGTGACAGTGTTGGCTTTCGTGCTTGGTGCTGAAAGAACACTGGCTATTAAGTCTCACAGTTGGCCTTTAGCACTGGGCAGTGGGGTTGTAGGGGTGGGTTGATATTTAGTTGTTTTACACAGTGTGTGCAGATGCAGAATGTGGGGGTTCACAGTACAGCATTCCTTTTGAGGTCTTGAGAATGCTGCTGATGGCTTCACCTTCTGATGCATCCTCATCATTTTACCTTCCAAATAACTTCATGTTTGGGCACTGTGAGTTCTCTGGAAAGCTTTGGGATTTGCAGGAGGCCACATGAAGGAGGAGCAGTGTTTTTCTTCTGCCTAGACCATAGCATCTGTGACTCTAGAACAGCGAGGTTCTGAGACGAGAGGTTACCTGATGTCTGGGGTTTTTGTACATCGAGTCTCTATTCTCTTGATCACATAAGAGACCAGGTGTAAGTGCTGTAAGGGGAGAATAATGTATAGCAAAGATCAGATCTGTGTCGGTGCACAATGGGGACAGTGTTTGCAAAATGATTTTTGGGTAATAAGGAAGTGCCTGTGTCTCAGAGAAGCTGCTTGACTTAAGGTAGAGTGGTTTTCTAGGGATGAAAAAAAGGCCTGGATCCTTCTAAGCATCTCTAATTCCTGACGTCCACTTCTTACTCTGTTCTGCTCCCTTAGCTCAACAAGTCTCAGTGTTATCTTTGCTTCTTGTCTTACAGGAAGAGTCAGGGAAATTCCTTTCCCAGGCTACTGCACAGAGCTGTTCCTGTCCTGGACTGTGAACAGGAACTTGATGGCAGCTCTCCTCGTGCCCATGACTTGCATGCCCAGTTGATAACTCTCCTGCCTTGTTCTGTTTCTCTTGCCCCATGGCTCAAGAAGTTGCCTGAACAGCTCAAGGACTCTCCCACAAATGAATTTGAGGCTGATGCTGTTGTTGGGGTCCTGGCAGTGGCAGGGCTATCGTGTGGGGTGCATGGCGAGTGTCAGTGTGTTGGGTGTGTGGGCTTGCTGCTTGTTTTCCTTCACTGCCTGGTGAGGAATGCAATGTGTTTGCCTTCCTTGGCTTGTGGTTGCAGCCACATTCCTGCACTGGGAGTCAGCAGAGCGGCGGGCGGCGTGCTGTTCATGCCCTCTAGCTACATGCTTTCAGCTCCACATCAAAGGTGTGTTTAGCGTGTAGCTTGTGCCATTCTTGGCCACACCTGGTGGCCTGCAGGCATGCAGGAGGCAGGGTCTGGCTGTGTTTGCAGATGGCATTCAGGGTTCAGACTTCTTGCTTGTGGAACGACTGGAGCTGAGTCCATGCTAAACAACCCCAGGAATGCAGCGGGAGAGCTAAGCGGCACAGTCACTCCAGGGGCATGTCCTAGCAGCAATGTTTCCTTTATAGCTGCAGCAAAATAAGTCATGCCTGTTTCTCCAAAGGAACTGGCTGTTTGCTTGGGTGTGTTGTAGGGTTTAATTTACACCGATAAAGCCAATTAAGGTTGGCTCATCCCCCCCTGCAGCCTCTGTGCTCCTGGCAATCAGTAGATGATTGAGTGGCTCATGCCATCAAGGTCTGCTCAGTACAAACCGTGCATGAGATGTCTGCTTGGAGATGGAATGGCTCTGGGATTTAACCTGGGTAGGAGTGCTTGCCCCAGTTGGTGCGTAAATGTTTTTACATGTATATGCTGCAGCTGAATTGCTCCAGTATCTTCTGAAAAAGCTTAATTTTCTGACTGGCACCTCAAGAGATAGGGATGGGAAGCTTAGTGAAGGATGGCAGATCAGGATGCAGATGCAGAATTTTGGGATCCTTGACATGATGTCTGTGAGAAACTGTAATTTGTTTCCTATGCCCCTGTCACACAAGCCATCCTTGTCCTCTTTATGAAAGCCTGACACAGGGAAACATGGTCACTTTTGGCAGTGTTAGTATGGGCAGACCACAGGCAAGGCTTGTGGAAAGAACAGTATAGCATGTTCTGTGTGCTGGATAGGTCATGGGCTGTTCACTTCATGACCCAATTTGCTTTGATCTTTGGGACTTGTAATATCCCTTCTGGCAATTTCTAGTAGCCGGAAATTCTGTGAGCTGCCAGGCATTTCCATATTAAAGTTAGTCTCTTGCAGAAGATCTCCCTACTGCCATCCTTAGACAGTAGCAGGCATGAAAGAATTGGCGTTCATAAATACTCTGGCTTTATAGCACAGTTTTTGCTTTTAAGCTGTTGCCACAGTCTCTGTGTCAGTTGCTGCAAAGCTCCTTTTACCAGACTGGTTCATGCCACCCTCTGTCTTGCAGGATATGCATCATTACTTTTCGAAGCAGGATCTCAGTGATAGGTGGTTAGGGCAACATTAGTTGTTGCAGAAGATTCTTACCATTGTGAAATGGTTGGAAATTATTCACATTGGATTCTCTTCTCTCTTGATTACATGTAAACTCTGCATTTTCTTTCAAACTAGTTGCCACTGTCTCCATACCTGACTTTTTAGTGTTAACAATAAAGTATGTTTCCTGAATCTTCACTTGCCTTCCTCTGTTCTGCAGACTGGACAGTATACCCTGTGGTAGCATGAAGTGTAACAAAATACAAGAAAGTCTAAAAATGGGTTATGTGGAATATTATGATAGAATGTTTAAGTGTGTATAACAATTGGGCATTTCAGCTTTGTCATGCAAGATAGGAGGTGTTGTTCAGGATTAAATACTGCTTCTGATGTCCCTTTCTGATTGCCAGGAAAGGGAATAAGGAAGCTGGAGTGAAATGGATGTGACATTAGCTAAGGAGGAAGGAGGGCTGATTCTTGGCCTTTTATTTCCTGTCAGTGAGTTTTAATATATTATGGAGAGAAAGTGGCTGGTTTCTTGGTTTGACTTTCCTGCTGGCCTTCAGGAATCCTGATCTGAGTGCTTCTGTGTCCACTCCCTAACGCCTCTGATAGAAAGATGTGCTTCTCCAGCTAGAGCAGTTACCCCCACCAAGTAGCTAGGTCTCCCCCTGGTGGGACCCGGAGCAGAAAGCAGGGCTTCGGCTGGACATTAAAACTGGGAATTGGCCTGATCCTGAGGCATCTTGAGCTGGCAGCAGATGTGGTGTTTCTCCAGTTGAGACATTCCTTAGTCCCGAGTCACAGACTCCGTAGAGCTGAGCTCATGCAGCTGCATGAAGCTGAAGGCACAGTGAACAGCTTGCTGAACAAACACCTTATCTTTGCAACATCTGCCTGGCTACATACTGGCATTCATCCATGGTCTTTGCCCTTAGATGAGTGGTGAACTGCTAGGTCTTTGGGAGGTTTAGTCTGACATTTGACCATAAAAAAAAGGTACCTGGACACGCCGGCTTGCTGTCTTTAGTATATCTGGGGCTGATTATTCTCTGCTCTCAGTCAGAGCCCCTTTGAGGATAGGTGACTCCCCTTGCAGCTCATGTAGCTCTCATTCCCAGCTTGCTCTCTCAGGACCTGCATAGGGCTTACTTATAAGGGTTTCTACAGGGAGAAGCCCCATGGAGGTAAAGAGCTTGTCTTTGCTGCTGAAAAAGGAAAGGTTTTCCCTTAACCCCGGAATAATTAATAGGCTTTTGCTATCCTAAAGGATAATGGTGGTAAAGACGAAGGATTTCAGTTTTACAAGAGCATTGCTGGGCAGGGAATGTAGTGCTAGTCTGGACAAGCTGACCTTGGGGTAAAACTTACGTGCTGGGCCTTCACTGCAATATCCCCTTGAGACAATTTATGCTCATTATTAGGTCCAGCTGAAGAACACCACCAGTGACAGCTGGTGAGAGCAGTGACTGCTGCAAGAAGGGGCTGTGTTTGAGGGAAGAGCCGAAGCAACCCTGCTTGCTCTTAGGTGGGGCATCTATGGTTATCCTCTTCTAAGGGAAGAAGGTGAGCCTAGGATATACAATACAGCATATGGGAGAGACAAGCAGTGCAGCCTGTGTCTGCTGATGACAGGCAGCCTCCTCATGTACAGCCTGTAGGGCATGGGGTGGAGGTGTATGTCCAGTCTGCTGTGGTTAGGATCCTGCTGTTAAAAAATCTGACTGGAGCCCAGGTGAATGGGGAGAGAAGAGCCATAGCCAGTTGCGTGCTTTATACAGGTCACCAGTGAAAGATGGGTGGGTGGATCTGTTTGTTTTTCCTAAGCTGAATTAAACTGTGTTGTATTCCTGTGACTGAATTCTCAGAATAAAATCTCTCAGCAGTTCAATGGAAGAGTAAGAGAATCATTAAGAAAAGCCTCAGCAGCACCACCCCACCACCCCCCCTGCAAACAACCAACAAAACCCAAAGGAGGCAAACTGAGGCAGTTTAACTACAGGGCCACACCACAAAAAAGAGACATGTTCCAGGGTTACATTCTGCTTCAGGAGCCATGCTGTTCTGTCATTTACAGAGTTGAGACAAGTTTTGTGCCTGTTCCTGCCCTTGGCTCAGGCTCTGAATGTGCTAGGCCCAAAGCATGTTTTTGAAAGCTGTCTCCTCTCCTTGTTCTGCCTCTGTGGCCTGTTGTGATGACTACTGCCAGTGTGTGTGTGTGTGTGTGTGTGTGCTCTACTAGTCCATGTCATGCCTGGGTGCAGAGGCTCAGTGGGAGCTGGTGGGGAATACTCAATGAGGTCTCCAGGGTAGGTAGTAGCTGTCACTTCAGTTAAGTGGGAGGCATCTATGCCTGGTAAGAATCCTTCTTTGCAAAGGAGTCAGTAAAAACATCATTCGTAACCTTTGGGTAGGGTATGTGTCAGAATATAATAGCTTTGTGAAAAAGCTGTGAACCCATTTCTCTTTTCTCCCTTTGGTGGGGTAGGTGTATTCCTGTAATACCACTGATTCTCTCAGTGCTATGCTGCTTTTCCCTGCCAGCTTATTATGAGCTATTGCTCATTGTAGGTGAAGCAAAGACCAGGTAGCTTGGTTGAAGAATGACCCTCACACAATGCTGGAGCCTGTAATTTTACTTAGTTATACTGACTGCTATCTGTATGCAGTGCTATGGAGATCATAAAATATTTCTGCGCCTGAAGTTCTTCATTGACGAGTAGCACAGAAGATATCTCAAGTTTCCATGGCAATGCTTCTGAATGTGCTTCTGTCACCAAAGAAAGAGGGACTTCCAGTTGATTAAGATTCAAGGGTTTCGTCTGAAAAAGGGAATAGTGGTGAGACTGCATGTTAGTTGTTTGCCTGCCTTAGGGTAGTGCCTCTGACTGATATATAATCTGGAAAAAGAGGAAGCTGACATTTGGCTAATGGCAGAGACGGACTGTGTCGTGCAAGCTACAGCTGGACTCCTGGACATGCTTAACTGTTCAGCTACAGATGCAGCTGCACAATCACCCAACAGTTAAGCCTGTACCATTCTCTGCCTCTCACATCTGACCATCTGCTAGGGAAAAACTAATTAAACCAAAACAATTCTTGCTGGGATTAAACCCCAGCAGCAGAGAGAATTGAGTATAGTACAAATATTGTTCTCCTACTACTGGATCAGGGTTGCTGTGTTATTTGTAACAAAGAATTGCAGGCTATTCAACTCAATTGCTGTCAGGTAGGTGTTTAGCTCATGCACACTTTCCTTCTTTTCTATCCCAGCTCACTCTTGGTTTAGGTGGAAGAAATAAGGGTGCCTTGCTGAATTTTCCTGCCGTTCCTTTCTTGTGACAGCTGAGGCTGTTTTCCTTTAACATGGAATTTCATGCCGTAACAGTTTACAAAGCTTTTTTTTTTTTTTTTTTCCTACTAATGCCTCAATTTCTTTACTTGCGGAATATAAATTGTTCGTGCCTTTGGCATTGCATGTGTTTATGGTGAACATGAATTCTAGAGCTGGTTTGGGACAGCATAACCTTATAATTGGTAGAAGCTACCAACGTGAATCTGAAACTCAAGACCAAACAGTTTGTTGTGAAAATGTGCCCGCAGCCTTTTGGGAGTTGAAATTTACATCTCGTAAAACAGAAAATGTGTCAGTGTGCTTCCCTTAGCAACGGAACTGTTGTGTGTACCTACAGTCTGTGTTGCCATGAGATGAGGGCTTCAAAGTAGCTCTTTCAAAAGTAATAAATTAAACAGACTTACAACTCTGGTTGATTTCCTAGTTGCTGCTGGTACTCAGCAGAGGTGACAGCTCACTGCCTTGTTCAGAGTTGTGGCAAAATTTAGTTTCTGAAGGCCAATGAGGGATTTAGTTCTCTTCAAGGGGCTCTCAGAGGATTCTTGCTATTTTCTTCGCATGCTGAACATGGAAAACTTGTACTGAAGAGGAAGCTAATTCTGTATATGGTAGCTCAAAAATGGCAGTAGAAGGGGGCAGTGAGGAGGCGGTGATGGTTGTGTTGATGGGCTGAATGTGAGGAAGTTGCAGTGAGCTGAGTACCAGAAGAATGGAGATAAATTAAGCCTTGACAGTCAGGAGAACCAGTTCAGGTGTGCTTTGAGAGAGGAACAAGAAAAAAAAACATGGTAATTTTGGAATTGCTGGAATTTAATTTTGACAAATATGTTTCAAAGGGAAATGGTGTGGGAACTGAGGAGGTGAGGGGTGATTCTAGGGTGTGAATTTGTAGCATGTTAAGTCTGTGACCTCAGACTTGTTTTGTGTATGTGCTTAATCTGCAGTTAGCAAGAGAACTTCATATTTTGGTGGAAGAGGGGCAATAGTAAGACCATGCCTGGGGGCAGTTAGATAACATGCTCTAACTCCACCCTCCAGTTGTCTCAGATAAGCTGTTGGTGAGCCATACCCTTAGGAATGAGCAAGTGGGAAACATTGCTTTCCCAGTGTCTGAACTGCTCCAGGTATGTTGGACATCAGCAAGCAAAAGCTGTGTGGGTGTATGGAAAGCAGAATACAGTGCAAGAATCTGTGATCACCCTTCCAATTTTGCTTGGGGAGAGTGGAGAAAATGTTATGCTGATCTGAGCACTATGATGATGTTTAGTTGGCACAAGGTTCGAATGCCAGTACCTTTAATACCTTAATATACATTGTGTCGTGTGGTTAGCTTACACTGATCCTGAGAGAGATGTCATACTGGGTATTCTAGGAGGAGAAAACTAAACAAAACACAAAACCAAGCAAAACTCTTTTCGGAAGCAGAAAAGGGAAAAAAAGGGTTAACTTAATACTGGTAAGGATTTTGCCATTGCAGGGGAGTTGATTTAACTTAATCAGGTTAGAAACAGCTGTGATTATATTAGTGCAGCATTCTAGTATAGGCATCCTTAATTTAGTTTGTGTCTTGTATCTATCTATTTAACTAAAGTTGATTCAATGTAAAGTGCTCTTAAACTGAATTAAGAACATTTACCCAGGAGCATTATACTGCTTTACATTATTTTCTAAGTCAATTTAATTTAGTACCATGTGTATGTAGACAAGACCTTGGGGAAAAATCTGATCCTTTTTATTACTTGCTGAACAGTATGTCATGTTTGGCTGCAGCCATGTGATTGTGGAATGAAAGAGCCTGTTGTGGTGCATGTTGGTGGAGGATGGGTGAACTGATCATTGCAAGCCTTTGTACAGCTTGGTCCTTCATAGCCATAGTGTTTGATTAAAGTAGATTGCTCCTCCTTCTAAATTAGGCTTTTTCTTGTCTCGAACAGATGTGAGACTCCTGAAGTGTTATTTTAAAGTTCCTCCTCAGGCTGCCTGTAAAAGAGCCTTCAGACCTGGTTAGCACGCTGTGTATGCAGCAAAAGCAGCATCTCAAAACTTTCACAAATGTTTAATGTTTCAAAAGGTTCAGCTGGCTGAGCAGGGTTGTGCTGCACTTTTCTGCAGCTAGGTAGAGCTTTAAGGAAATTTCACCCAATTTTGTGGCTGTTTCCCAGTCCCTGTCTCCCCCCAGTACGTGTTTCAGTATGAATGGTGACTTACTTACATACAAAATCCATGGCAAAGGGAGAAGTTACTAGGAGTACTGCAGATGTCACTTCTCTTGTTGTAAAGAATAAATCTCTAGTCAATACATCTTGTGTTTTCCTCTTGCTGGTGAAGGCTCTGGGAACAAAACTGGCCTGTGAATTATTCCCCAAGTGTGGTCGTACTGATAGCATTTCAGAATAAAGCTGGCTGCTGTAAACAGCCATTTCATTTATTGAAATTTGCTTTTGCCAGCACCTGCAAGCATCAGGGCTGGATTTAGTTCCTCTTCAACATTGCAGATGCTCTGAAGGCTGGGTCACTGCAACAACTTGTCCATCTGTCTTCTGTAAATAGTGTAAATAATGCGCCCTGCTCCATTGTCCGGCTGTGTAGATACTACATAGTGTGTTAGCCATCTGTGCATTGCTGTGACTCAGACAGACGGGGTGTTTTGGAGAGTGTATTGAAGCAAGTACGTAGGTTACAGCAATGAAGCATTCTCTAGCTTTGCTATATTCTCTGCTAACAGGGATGGCTCAGTGACATTCAGTCCCTGGCTCTAAGAAGCTGGAGGCTGCAGTTTTCCAGGCCTTGTGAAACCAGCAGCTGAAACAGAGGGCTGCTGATATTAGTTGCTACGGTTGTATGAGACTTAGGGACTACTTAGGGTTATGAGTCCACTTCTCAGTGGCCAAAGAATTTAAGCTGTTTCTGCCTTGTCCTAAATACTTTCTGATTTTATGCTGTAGGAAGGTAATGTATGATTTCCACCCACCCCCTTTTTTTTCCCCTTCTACACAGCACAAGAGCTGACAGAGGTCTGGGGATTGTTACATATTGATTTCCTGTAGAAATCTCCCTCCTTCACTTCTCTTAAAATGTTTGCTTGCTGTAGCTGTTCCCAAGCTTGCGTTTGAGCCGAGTTTAAAGCCATGACTCCCAAATGTCCTTTATGTTATCTACCGGCTTTTTGCCAGATGGATATTGTTAGAGGATGAGGAATTTTTTTTTCTAGCAGGGCCCAGACGGTTTTAGGAAAGTTTTTAGGAACTTTTTAGAATTCTCTGAATCTCCATGAGCTGTTTGCTAATGGCCTGGCACACTTCTCTTTCAATATCTGAGGAATGTAATTCAAAAGTCTTCCCATGGAAGATCTTACAAAAACGCAGGTAAGAAGACAGAGGGGGGAAGAACAGGAAACACATGGTGCAAAGATGAAGAGGCTCTGGAAGTTTGTAGCCTAAACCATCTAGTGAGAGTTGAAAGGATCACTGAACAAACTAAACAGGCTTCTGGTGTGTCAGCGTTTCTGGATGAGGAGTTGTCATTAGCCCCCTGTGTAGCTGTCGGTCCTAAAGCTAACTTGGCAAATGACCTTCTGCTGCACTAGTTCTTGTGCAGTTACAGATGTAGCCATTAAAGGTGGTTCTATGCTTTACATGCATTAGAAAGCTAGCGCTCATTTCCTGCTCAAAATCTCCCCTGGGTATTTTTATTCTCCATTAACATTCCTTTTGGGGATTGGATTCGGGTCCTTTGCTTCCTGCCCTGTTCCTGTTCAGAAGTCAATCAGCTGTTGTGTTCTATTCCAGTTACATGTTAGTAATGTTAGTGTTTCTTTGGCAGTGCTGCTGTATCCTGGCTTTTATGAAAGGGCTAGAGAAGCTAAGCTGCTAACACAGCAAAGAGTATAGATAATAAAATGCATACTGAAGGATATGGAGTGCAGCTTAGTTAGGGAGATGGGATCTTTGTGTTGTGGGAGGAGGGAGTGGGACTGTAAGCCAAGTACAATTCTGATTACTTTTGACAGATTTCTGCAGAGTGCAGTAGGTATGAAAGACACAGGATATGTCCAGTGGTATTTACATTCAACAAGAACTATGTAAGACTGTAGAGTCTAGGGTTTTCATTTTCTTTGGAAATACGTTTGCTGTTAAGTAGGGCATGTTACATGGACTGTTGTTCAGCAGCTAGCCTGATCCCTTTTTCTTGATAGCTCTTGGAATTGTTCACATGCAGGGAACAGAGATTGCTCTCTAATAGTCACTGTTAATTGGTATGGAAAAGCAGGAATGAGCAATAATCCTCCTGAAACTCAGTTTTAGTCCAAGAGTCACTGTAATGCTGTTATTCAGATCTGAATCATGAGCGTTAACATACAAGCAGAAGCGAGTTGTGTCTGCAGTAGGAGCTGTCATCCTTTTATCTTAAAATGAGCTTCAAAGTAGCCTGCAACAGAATTGATCTGAACATACTTCTAATTGAGATACCTTCTCTGAATGAAAATATGTCTCTCATTAAATGTTAAAGTGTCTTTTAATAACCCTGCAATCCATTAACATTGTACTTGGCACCAGCAGTCTACAGGTGCTACTTTTAACTTGGCACAGCTTGTTTGGCTGTCCTGGACAGGACCTCTTGATGCACTTATTGCATCATCCATCTTGCTGATTAGGTTTGATGAGGTTTACAGCTTCTCACTTAACCTGGCTTGAGATGTGGTGGCTGAGATTGCCTCTGTCCGTAAGCACAGGAAGGCAACTGGTCAAGCTTCTCTTGCTTTTGCTTCACGTGATGCTAGTGGAAAGATGTTGTTGCCCCCCGAAGCAGGATGTGCCAATGTCCTGTGTTGGGTATGCATTCAGAGTATAGGTTGGCCCACACAGAGTGAAAATTCTGGGTTAGCTGTGATGATCAGATACCTGGCACAGACCAATAGCAGCATTTTATTTACATGTGGGTATTGCATTTGGAATTTTTTTGAGTGTGCTGATAGCCAGTGAATCTTTCTGTAGTGTTGCATTAGAAACATATGTAACTGTGATTGTGTTATGTATTTTACTGTCATAAAAATTTATCTTTCTGAATAAAATGCAAGATTACAGAAATGCTGCTTTTAAGAAGAAAAGGCTGGAAAGATGGCACAGTGCCTGAAATAAGAAACATTCTCTGTTGGACAGAGCCTTGGGTGGCATGGTTTAGTGTGAGGTGTCCCTGCCCATGGCAGGGGGGTTGGAACTAGATGGTCTTAAGGTCCTTTCCAACCCTAACTATTCTATGATTCTGTGAACATAGTCACCATATATCTGCTGAGGGAGATTGCTGACCCTGAACACTGGTAAGTAGGCTGTTCTGTAAGGTCAGAAAAGGCAGTGCAGGAGAAGGTGATGGTGAGGAAAACTCTGCAAGTCCTCTGTCTCTTTGCAGGGAATGTTCAGCTTCTGTAACAGCAAGCAGGCAGAAACCTGGTTCGAAGTGTGCATCTTAGAACCTCAAGACTTAAGGGACTTGCCAAGTATCAGGAAGACAGTGGGTGTCTACAGATGTTGCTTTTTTTTCTTTGGTGCTTTCCCTTTTCCCAAAGGGTTTCTTTTTGTACCTTTTTTATTTGCTGTGGACCTCTTTCTTGTAACTGGAGACAGCGTGGTCCTGACAAGTTGTGTTGGGATTTTGCATGCATGCCAAGTGGCTGTCAGTTCTGTGGGCCCTGTGCAGAACAGTTTTAAGCAATTCTGTGATAGGTCGCATCTGTTCCTAGTGTGTGGTAAAGGTTTTGCTTTTCTCATATCACATAGAGAACATAGCTGCTCTCAGGTGAATTTTACACTGAGGGATGCTTTCTGGTAAAAACAGCTAGCATTAGGCTTGGATACTCCCTGTGCAGGTGCACTCAGTCACTGTTGCTGCACTCCCTCACTGTGAAGAGGTTGTGAGTGTTTTGTATTTGTGAGGGGATAGAGGAATCCTCAGCTTTTTGCACTGACAAAGCAAAGGTTTCCACTGCAGTCTTCTGACCCTTTGTGCGTTCATGTCTGTTTGCCTGGAAGATGTGATTATTGCTGATGCTGATCAGTGTGAGTCCAAGCCTTGTAGCCCTCAGTGAGCTGTTCCAGTGAAGCTGTAACTGAGCTTAGAGATGAGACTGGAATTACAGTGGGTAGTAGCTAGAAGAAAATAGAACTGGAGTTACTGCAGACAGTAGCCTGCTAGAAAGAAGACTGTAAATGTTAGGGAACATTACTGATGAGAGATGGAAAAGGCAGATAAAAGGAACCAGGAGGTTAAGTTTCCTCTTGTATTACAGCGCTAATTAGGATAGCTGAAGAGCTACCGCCTGCTGTAGCTCCAGGCTAAAGCTGAGTTTCTCCAGGGATGGACTTGACTGCAAGCTCCTTCAGAGAGAGGCTTGTGAATAGTGTGATGAGCAGCATTCATGCTGCCTTCTATTTGTGGTTATTACCTATATCCATTTCTGCTTTGGAGCACCAATTTGTTCTGAAGAGACTGCCTTCTTTTCTCTGAACAGAGGTGTGGTGAATTGAGCCATCTTGGAATTATCTTTGTGGTAGCAAAGGATGTTCAGGTATTGTAAGCGAGGGGGCTTAACTGCTGTTCAGTGCAGGGAACTGCAGAACAAAACTGGGTGGTTGGATCAGAATGACAGAGGCTGGACTCCTGGTGGTGTACAGGAATGCAGGTGGGAAGCAGTGACTGCAGCTGTCTAGAAAAAAACAGCTGCCTTTCAGAGGTTAGTTACTGGTCTGCACAGGCATCCTGCTTAGTGGAGAGGTGGTTAAAAGACCTTCCTTTTCTGGGACGTGGTGAAGACGAGCTTATTTCACGAAAGGGCCCTGACGCTAGATAGTAGCCTGATGCCAGCTTCTGCCCTGGCACCTGGCTGTGGGTTGCTTGACGCATGCCTGGCAGTTTCCATGTGTTGTGCTGATAGGTGACTGACACCAAGTTTCTTTTCTCATGTTTCAGGAGCTGTTGGCCAGATGCTGCTGGATGCTGACAGGGGAAAGCTGATTCAGAAACAAGTGGCCAGAGATGTTTGGACACGTTGTCACTTTGGATCTGTAAGTCCTTGTTTGAGGGGAAAGTTGTCTGGAGGCACTGTGACTATTTAAGTGTCTCTGGAAATGTTTGGATTGTGAGGATAGGTTTTGAATCCCAGTATCTTGTCCAGGTAGGTGGGGATGAGATGGAGGATGGCATAGTTGCTGGCTCTGGGGTAGGAAGCAGGACAGTCCTGTTTGGGCCTGAGGGAACTGTGTGCTAAGAGACAGGGAGGCCCTTGGCATGTTCATTCTAAGCCCCACTGCAATAGGAACATGTGTGGACCCATGAGTGCAGCTGTTCCTGGAAGCCTTTGCTTGCCTGCCAGCCCGTGTTGCTGATGCTGAGCCAGTTCCTGCTGGGAGTTGGTGGAAAAGCAGATTCAAACTATGCTGACCTGGTCCTTCCTGGAGGTCTGTGTTCTCCCTCTCTTTCCTTTCTTCCCTCTTGTGCTCTTGTGAAGCTGTTTTTATTCCTGTGCTAGTTGAGACCCGACTATAGCACTGTAGTAAGGAAAGGGGCCAGACAGCTTGTTGGGGCAGGGCCAGCACTAGGGCACCTCTTTAGTTTGTTTTGGCAGAGCTTGAGTTTGTGTGATCCTGGTTGCTTGCCTATTCTATTCAGCTTCAGTCTGGTTCTCCCTGTGTGTGTACAACTGCCGCGCATCCTATGCCCTGCCAGGGCTTGGTGTTATTGACAAGGGAGAAAGCAGCACAGCAGCAGAAGCTCGTCAAGGGAGAAAGGAGGGTTCCACTGCAGTCTCTCTCCTGCTAGTGGCAGCTTGATGGTCACAGAGCTATGCTCTTACAGCTGGCTCCCAGATCAACCCAGCCCTCTTCTTGTAGTGATGGGTGCCTGTCATGGTTTAACCCCAGCCAGCAACTAAGCATGACACAGCTGCTCACTCACTCCCCACTATACAAAAACAAGTGATGCATAATGCAGTTGCTCACCACACACTGACCAATGCCTGGCCAGTTCTGAGCAGTGGTCCTTAGCCAGCTTTCCCCCTAGTTTATATACTAAGCATGACATCATGGTATGGAATATCCCTTTGGCCAGTTGGGGTCAGCTGTCTTGGTTGGGTCACCTCCCAACTTCCTGTGCCCCGCAGCTTACTCAGTGGTGGGGTAGTGCAAGAAGCTGAAAAGTCCCTGACCAGGGAAAGTGGTACTTGGCAACAACTGAAACATTGGTGTGTTATCAACGTTATTCTCATCCTAAATCCAAAGCATAGCTACTAAGAAGATTCACTCTATCCCAGTCAAAATCAGGACAGTACCTTGAGCTTTAAAACAGACAGGAATGTTGTTTCTGAACTTGTGTTATATATCCCTGGTAGGCTGGACACATTTTAGAGTGGCTTGTTAGCAGTAAGGTAGACCTGGCATACTACTTGCTGGAAGTCAATGTAGCTTGTCTTCCTCTCTAGTGGAGCTGTAGGCACAAGGACATAATGTTTTGGCTCAAACAAGAGCCTGGTAATTGCAGCTCATTTGTAGGTGAGAAACACTGACTTAAAAGAATGTGTGAGGTAATGGTTAACATTAGCAAACTTCTGTGCTGAAGCCTTCACAGTTAGCATCTATAATAGCAAGGAAGATTGGCTGGGAGGGTCTCATTTCATGGGAAGTTTGGTCCTTACTGGAACCAAGATTTCCTTGAAGCTGTTGCTTCATGAATTTTGGGTTTGTGTGGTCCCAGTTGCCCAAGTGCCTTGGACATGTCCCTGCCAGGTGCCTTTCCAGCTCTTGCTGAGCTATGTGGCTCAGCTGATTTCATTTACTTTCAGAAGGTCTGATGCAGGTATCTGGAGTGACATTTGTCATACAGTTGTTCTTGGTTGTATACATTTCCTGTTTCTAACATATTTGTGGGGTGAGATTTCAAACCAGCTGCTTTGCTGTATGCTAAACTGTTCGTTTCTCTTCTTCAGGGTATCTTGAGTTAGTGTCCCTGCTTCATGAGGCTTTGAATTTGAGCCCAGGCTGGTAAGTGCTCAGGTCCTCGTAGGCTAGAGATGTGATTGTGATTTCAGCTTGGGATATCTCTATGTGCATCTACTGTCCTTAGCCTGGAAGGAACTGACAGAAGAGTCCCCTAGATCTCCTATTTGATAGTGTTGACAAACCTGCTTCTGCTCAGAATTTCAGCATTCCTGACAAGTCAGACCCATCTGTTTTGCTTGGGGACACAATAGAATGTCCATTCAGTATGTTGAATGTGATTTTTCTGAGGTATTAGAGATCTCTTCACTTTTTGAGTCTTTTTAGGAGATGGGACCTTGAGGAAATGACTTCCAGCATTTTGGTGGTGGAAAAATTTACCTGTCAGTGCTAGGAAGTTGTTCCTGACTCTGGAAAGGTGTGAGAATCTTCTGTGAGCTTATGTTTGTAGTGTAGTGGAGGCCAGCTTGCAAAGTGTAAGTGTAAAGCCTGCTGTGGCTTGGAGCCACTGTGCTTGGTGCAAACACCTCACATGTGACAGTCCTCCCAGAGGACTTAGTCTAAGTGTCAAGAAGATGCAGATATGCAAGAGGGGTAAGAATTGGAGAGAATTCTTGAGGCTCCATTGAGACACTTAACATGTAAAACTCCACTGGCCAAAACACAAAGCAAGTGAAATCTGTTAGGTCCAGTGGTATCCATTGACTGAACTGTCTTGAAGGTATGTGAATGGCCCTGCCTGTAGAAGCAGGGAGAGGGTGATGTGAGTTGATATGAGCACTCTGAAGTGCTGCAGGTCAAGTGAGAATTGCAGAAATGCTAGGCTTGATCAGTGTTAGGATCCAGCAAGTGAAAGGGGAATGAGAAGCAGGTGCTTACCTCAAATACAGGGGAAGTATGAACTATATGTTGTCACCAGGGAATATCTGGTACTGGGCTCTGCAAGGACTGCTTGGCAGCTCCAAGACTTCTTGTCTTGTGTACAATGGGGTGGTTGAAGTCTTGCCTGCTTGGGGGTAGGTCCTCCTGCCCTCCACTGCAGTCCCAGCATGGAAAGGAAGGAGGTTCTTCCATGTGTACAAGATAGCTGCTTTCCCTCTACCCCGTTTTTTCGCTCTTGTACTGCTACAGCTCCTGCATCAGCGCTGTGTCCAGCATGACTTGGGTAAGGGGACTAATTTGGTCTTTCCACTAGTGGTACTGATGCATGTTGCAAAATCCGGCTTTAGTTACCAACATCAAGGGCATTGCCATCCTAATTCGATGCCACCTATGGCTGGGGGGTGGTCTTTGTCTTTTCTGACAGTGAGCAGTTGTAATGGTATAGTACCTCCTTCTGACAAGCCTCCTGTGGTTTGCTCCATCGGGGTTCCAGTGTAAGCCAAAAACTTCTGGGTTTGGGCTCTTTAATGGTTGGAGTCTCCTCCCACATAGTCACTGCTGACAGTGACAGAACAAGATCAATAACGAGTGCTCCAGCTGTCACTGCTGCCTGTAAAGGCTTGCAGTTTCCATATTGGAAAAGGCCTTTCCTAAAGAGCCTAATCAATATGCTGCTGTGAGGTCTGTTCTTGTTTGCTATATATAATCCAGATACATACAAACTGCGTGTGTAGAGGGGGGAGAGGATGTGCCAGTCCTCTGCTATCACTGTTTGGGAGAAGGACACAGCTACCTCTTACTTTGCTCCCTCTCCTGCAGCTCCTGCTCAAGGATTGCAGCCACATCCTGTCCTTGCTCTATTAGCACTCTGCATGGGGACCAGCTCTGGGACTCCAGGGGAGCCAAATTCCTGCTGGGTCACTTCTAGGGTTCAATGGAGCACCTGTGACTCTCTCCCCTATGCACTTTCTGCTGTTGGTAGGTAACCTGCTTTCGGAGCCACACAGGTTGGAAGGATGTCGAGCGCCGCTCCATCAAAGAAGCCTTACCGCAAGGCACCCCCACAGCATCGGGAAATCCGCCATGAGGTACCCATCATCCGGGATGACCAGGATGGAGTGATCTTGGCTGAACAGAGTCAGGTAACGGCTTGCCGGGTGGCAAAGGGCTTAACACCATTGCACCAGCAAAGAGGGTTTAGTTACAGCAAGGCAGGACAGCTCAAGCAGGCAGAGGGTGTTGAGGTCTGCAACCTGAACTCCTCATCGTGGTCTCTGGAGTCCAGCAGTGAGAAGGAAGTGACAGGGTGCAAAGCAGAGTTGAACATCAAGAGCCAGACTGTCTCGCCAGCACTTCTTCATGGTGGGAAGATGGGGCAGCGAAGTGGGAGGCGGTGCCCAACCCGCAGTCACGGGCACCACAGTAGATTTGTGAGCCGTAGCATGGAGACAGTTGTGGTGCCTGAAGATGAAAGACACCATCCCACTTGTTCTTTCAAGAGCAGAAGCCTGGAACGCTCACTCATGTTTAAAGAGCCTCCTGAAGTCCTGACACCAAGGAAGTTTCAGGTCTCCTCTACCCACCTGCCTCTCAAAGGAATCCTGAAGCAGACCAACACAGGAGGCCCGTGCCCTGAGAGCTTACGCAAGTCCCAGTCAGTGGAGACCCTTTCCCGTGGCCACAGCTCGCACAAGTACAGTGATCCTCAGCTCTGCCTCAGCCAACAGGAGAAGCAATCACTGGAGCACAGCAGCAGCAGTGCCGCTGGCTCTGTCAAGCGCAGGGAGAAGATCACGGAGGAAAAACTGCAGTTCTCCAAATTCCTGGATGAGATTACCCAGCGGGTGCTGAGTCCCATCCGTTTGTGTTCACTGCGGGAGACCAGAGGAGCAGAACAAGACCAGAAGTTTACCCTTCTCCCCAGAAGATCTGTGCCAGAAGGCCAAGGGGTTAAAACCAAGCGTGTAGCTGAAAGATCCCCCCGCCTGAGCAGAAGAAAAGCAGAAATTAAATGTGAGGAGCTAGGAATGGCTTCATGCCAGAGAAAGTGTTCTGAGGGGGCTGAGAGAGCTTCCAGACTAAGAAAGAAACCTGTCCTTGGGAGGAAAGACAGTAAGGGAAAACTCCTTTCCATAGAGAGGAGGGTAGTAGATCTGTGTGAGTATGAGCTGAAGCAGCTGGCAGACCTGGAGCTGGGGGAAACATCCTCCAGGCAGCAGCTCTCACCATCTTCTTGGAAAAGCAACGCAGAGGGCAGAAGGGATGAAAGCAGTCCTCGTTCACAGCCACTGCAGCCACACCATCTGTGCACTAAACTTGGGCAGAAGAGTGTGGTGGAGCCGAACTACTCAGAGAAAGGATCCTTCTCCACTCCAACAAGCTGGAGTCAGGAGGAAGGGCCTGCCCCATCTAAAGCCTCCCCTTCCCTCAGCCTTGCACTAAACAAGGTAGGTACCAGGGCCACTGGCTTACAGACAGGGATCTCACAAAAGCCAAAGCCAACACCTGGATCTCATTTAGTCTGTAATGCCAGTGGGGAGAGTGAGAGCCTTTTGCTTGGTCACTAGTACCTGCTATGTATGTTTTTGTGAGGACAGAGGCAGCAGTTGCTAGGTAATTTTGCATTAATTAACCAATTGCCATATGGGGCCAGGATGTGAGAAAAGAATGGACTGATGTTCTGCCTTCAGGGATAGAAAGATATACGTAGGTTTTAAGGATCATTCTTTTAAAGTGTGCACTGATGAAGGAAGCAGCCCCGTGATGTCTGAAGCCCGGGACTGGGGTGGTTTGCTTCTGTAATGTTGCTAGCAGCTCAACAACCTCATCCACAACTGTCTGTGATGTGGGCCTCTCTGCCCAGAACTGGCTGTGACACTTAATGGACAACCTGCAGCATGGCAGCACTTTGGGTTTGTGCAGTGCTGTTAGTACCAAGCACCAAAAATAACTTATGGGCAGCTTGGGCTTTGTAAGAATGGTCACAGTCTTGAGCTTGCACAGAAAATATTTTGCTTCTGATGCTAATGAAATCTCTGCCAGCTGTGCTGGCAGGCAGCAGCCATCTCACAAGTTAACACAGTGCAAAGGAAGTGAGAATAGCTGAGGGGCATGCTCTTGTCACTGTGCTGTATCCCCATGTTCCCTGCTCCAGCAAGCTCTGGAGAGCTTGCCCAGAACATTAATTTATTTTGCAGCTTTTTCTGACCTTTGGTGTTTGTTCTGCTATCCTAGAATAGTTACAGTGGCTGGTTTCAGGTCTGCAGAAAGGGAAACCTTTTCACAGCACAGTCTGGGTGGTGGAAATGGTAGCACATTTTTCAGCTCCCAAATGATTCTCATTCTTTTTGTGAGGCTTCAATGGTGTTGTGATTGCTGTCGTGACAATTTAATCATCAGTGTATTCTGGGCTGTTAGATTCCTGCTACCCACTAACTGTGGTTGCGGAGGAAGCTGAAATACCAGCTAAGGTGGTGATATTACAAGAGATGCTGAGATTGCACTGTGGGAGAGCAAAGTTGCCTAACTTGTGTGGTGGTTTCTGGTCTAGCTTTTCTACCCTGAACCAGAACACATGGTCTGTCTTAGTATCAAACAACTGAGCATTCCCTACAGATCCTGGAAGGGTCTAGCAACCAAGACTCTGCCCTTTAGGACAATATGAGACACCAGCTCCTCCTCTGAATCTCATACCTGTTTTCTTTCCTGTGCAGGAACCCTTGACGGATGCAGAAAGGATGAAGTAAGTGTACTGCTCCCCCTTTATGCTTGTCATACTACAAGTGTGTGGGTGCTGATTCCTCACATCCTTCACTGTGCCACCTGCACAGTGAAGCTAACTGGACCTGCAAGCTCCTCTCAGATCTTCAACCTTTCTGGGGCCATGTGGGCAGAGCTCTAGTCTGTGCCTTGCCAGTCTCTGCCTTGCATATCTCTCCCTCTGGAGAGGGAGGGAACAGAGGTCTTCAGTGCAGGTGCAGGCAAAAGAGTTGGTGGGTGTGAAAGAAAGTAGGAGATGAAGTCTTTAATACAAGTGGAGAGAGGATTGCCTTTTTTAACCCTTCTTGTTTCAATGTAAGCCACCAGAAGCAGTATGCAGAACCTGCTGCTGACTGAGGGTGAGAGCTGAGCTCTTTACTAGTGGTGGTGTGGGGCACAGAATAATGCTAGCACTGAGCTCCAAGCCGTAGTGAGGAGTAACTTTGCACTGCCAGAGAGAAGCAAGCAGTGCTCTTCTGGTTTTCTCCAAGCAACTGAGCACAAAGGAATGAAAAATAACAGGAAATCATTCTGACCACGAAGCATGTCCTGGCTGGGGAGGAATGAGGCAGTTTGTGTTGGAATGGGATTGACTGGCAGCTGTGATCACATCTGTAAATGCACCCCACCACCTCTGCTTCTGGGATTAATGCTGTATGGAGTCCGCTTTCAACCATATATTAAGGGGTGAGGGCTTTTGAACAGGTTCAGGGGAAATGAGTTTACTCTTTTTGCCTTCAACTCTTCTAACCTGGACTGTGATAAATTATTGAAGGACACAGGAGCTGCGCAGCTCATCTGGCTAGTGGGCTTTATTCAAGCACTGTAACCAGAGAGGGAGCTGGGAACCATGGCTGGCCAGCTGGTACATGCTTCTTTGTCCCTGTTCCAAGAGAGTTTGAGTCTCTCTTTCCTGATAGAGATGCGCCTCTCACTGTATGTTCTGGAGTCTCCTGCCACTTCAGTTCTTGACTTCATGGGGCCCCCATGTGGGGTCTGGGGCCCTAGAGCAAGGCAGGAGGGTGGAGGTGCTGGTGTGGAGTGCACTCAGTGGTACGTTGTTCCTGTGTGCTGCAGGCTATTGCAGCATGAGAATGAGGAGCTGCGCCGTCGGCTGACATATGTGACTAACAAAATGGAGGCGATGGAGAGGGAGCTGGAGTCTGGTCAGGACTACCTGGAGATGGAGCTGGGCCAGAACCGTGAGGAGCTGGAGAAATTCAAGGACAAATTCCGTAGGTATGAAAAAGAAAACGAGAGTCATAGAACCGGGGAGATCCCTCCCACCAAGGACTCGCTCAGCTAGTGTGAGCAGGCTGTACCCTGTTCTGTGAATTGAAACCATGCTGCATCCTCAGAAAGGTGCACTCCTAGACTGTGGGGGAGTTAAAGGCTCTGCAGCCATTACTTCCTCCAGGGTACTGTGTAGGAATGCTGCCAATGTGAGGGACAGGGAATTCTTCATCTGTTGGATGGAAGGCAGGATCCAGCTTGGATGGTTACTCAACATGTGTGAAAGGAGCCGCTGACGGCTTCTTCTACACTCCATTCTCTTGATGGCTACAAAAGAATACATCACCACTTTACTTGGAAAGTATCTCAATTAAAAATCAATGCCACTCACTGGTTGCATGCTGATACATGATGTAGCTTGGAGGAGTCCTCCAAAGTCATTTACACCCTCCTCTGCAAGGTCCTTTCACCCAGCCAACCTTATCTTGCCTCCAGTAACTTGGGGCCTGAAGGCCATTATGTGGCAGAGGTAAGGCATAGCTAATATACCTGGCTGTCTTAGTACCAGTTTTTCTGTAGTTGTGGAGTTGGCATTTTGCTTGGCAGCTATGGAGAGGACTTGAGTAGGTACCTGAGATCCGTTCCCATGCGTACAATCTTGTTTCTGTAGGTTGCAGAACAGCTACACTGCTTCCCAGAGAACCAACCAGGACCTGGAGGAGAAGCTGCATGCCCTGGTAAGTGTCCTATTAAGTAACTACAGAGAGGAGGTGGAAGAGGCCTGTGTGTTAGGAACAGATGGGGTGTGGGGCCCTGGCTTTACTCAGCAGTGGGTGAAGGGTGAGATTTTGGCCTTGACTGTATTCCCCATTCTTGCTAGTGTCGTGAACTGTTTTCTTCATTTACCGAGTCCCCACTTGGTCATGCATGTGAGCTTTGGCTCCCCACAACGCATAATTGCATGGTATTCCGTCATGTTGCTTCAGTCCCTCTCAAAATGCCAGGGATACGTCAGCTAGTCTTGGGGTGGTCATCCTGGGAGGACGGGGGCAGTCAGAACAGAACCAATGTGCTTATATGTCTGTTGTGTGCATTCATAACACTCATGGCTGTTTCTTTTCTCTCCCTCCCTCCCTCTCTCTCTCCTCCCCACGCTGCCGTTGGCACACGCTGGGCGCACTCACCTCTCAGGCCTCTCTCAGCCAAAGCTGGATTTTTGCAGTTGCGTCTTTTCGTTTGTGTGTTTTTTCTTTCTCCTCTTTACGTGTTTCAGCCTGTTAATTCCATTGTCAGTCCCACAAACACCACCCCAGATGGAGGGGCCCCAGCCCTCGTCCAGCCAAGGGCTCACCTGGTATCCAGCAGCTGCCCACAGATGCAGCACGTTCCAGCTTGCAGTGCTCCATCTGAAGAGCATTTGACTCTGAGCCAGCTGGAGCATGGCGTGTTGGGAAGTGGTGCCCATAAGCTGTGTCACTGCACAAGATACAGATGGCTATGGGCCTTGTTTGCTCCCTTTCCTTCCGCTTCCCAGCTGTGAGCAGGCAAGTTGAACAGCTGGGATGCTGATTGCCTCCCTGTATCCCAGGATGAGATTTCTTTGGTTCTAGCACTTGAATTACTTGAGTTTATATTCTTGAGTCTCTCTGAAGAGACTGTATATGTGAAAAGAATTGTCCTACCTGACCCCCTTGTGTGTTGCTGTGCTGCACTTTGATGCACAGCTGGGCCCCGATTGTTGCAGCCTCCAGCACCCTTGGGCAGTGTTGGAGGAACTTCTTGAAAAGGGAATGGCTTGGTTGTTCTGAGCTGTTACCCCTCTCTGCTATTACATCTGGGTCTCTGTCAGCCCTAGATCTCAACTTTTAGGGTCTGTAAAGAGGCAAGATTGTCTGCTTTAGGGAGGGCATCAACTGACCTCTAGATGAAGCTATAAAGGTCCTTTTTCTTACTAGAGCAAGGCTTAAACCCTTTAAAGATGATGCCCTCACCCTGCCAAAACCTATTTTGTCCATTCAGCACTGACTGCTGAATCTTTATGGGCAGTGTTCTTGTTCTGTTGCCCCAGAGAAGAGGGCTGGGTATCACAAGCTCAGAGGTCTTTGCTGCCAATGACAGGATGGGATTGATTGTTCAAAACCACTAGCTTTCCACCAGGCACCGTGTGGACCAGGACAGAGAGGAAACATGATTGTGCTGTAGGAAGAGATACTGTGTTAGGGAGGTTCGAACTCAACCTGTTCTCTGTAGCTGTCCCCCTTGTCTGTCTGTTTGGAAGTTTTTGTGCCCTAGCTGAGCATGTCATTGTGCTATGCTTGGGTAGATGTGGGTGGTGAAGCCAAGTGCTTCTCTTCTGGGGGGATTTACATCTGGTGTTCTTGCATCCCAGATTAAAAAGGCAGAGATGGACCGCAAGACGCTGGACTGGGAGATTGTAGAGCTCACTAATAAATTGCTTGATGCCAAAACCACCATCAATAAACTGGAGGAACTCAATGTAAGTGTCGGTCTGCAAATGGCTATGAAAGTATGTGAGGTGTGGGCTTTTCTTCTTGTTGAAAGTTGTTAGTGTAAAGAAGCACATGAATGACTTCAGTATGTATGAAAGTTTAGAAGCTGCGCACAGCAGTAGGGACAAACACAAGGTCTGAGGGGTTGAGCAAGGAAGAACTGATCTTCAAGTTTGATGTATTGGCTCTTTTGAGTTTAGTTCGACATGAGTCCAAGCTGTACCAGCAGAGAGGGGTCTTTTACTCAAGTGCTGAGAGGAATTTGAATTTGATGCTTTTCCTACACCATTAATAGAGAAGTTCCTGGTTTTGCTGCTTGTTTCTAGTAACTGCTCTCAACTCCCTCCAGTCTGTCTGTTTGCAAGAGGGCAGCGTCTTCAGGCATGGTTGAGAGCTTTGGGATGGGATAGCAAATCTGGTGGGACTTTTGGAGACTATTAAAATCCCCTGAGGGAGAGTGTGTTGACACACTGACTGTATGTGTCTGGAACAAGGACTGGAGTTTAAAGGAACACCTTGACGGAGTTGTAAGAAGATACACAGGGGTGTGGAAAAGAGGGAATGGCAGGTGTCCTCATGAGTGATTCATCACATACCTCTTCCAGCTTCTGTGCAGGCAGCATCTGATCAGATGGTCCATTTTTGGGTAAGAGATGGGTCCAGTCTAACACTATTGCACACCTGTGCCCTTCTTGCAGGAGCGCTATCGACAGGACTGTAACCTTGCAGTACAGCTGCTGAAGTGTAACAAGTCCCACTTCAGGAACCACAAGTTTGCTGATGTGAGTAGCAGTCCTGCTGAGGTGGGGAAGAAGGACTCGTGGTTCTGCCTGCATCTTGCTTGCTTCAGCTTTCTCTGCAGGGCTGTTGGTCTCCTTCAGCCTCAGATAGAGGCTGGGGGGGAGGGCTCCTCTTCCCACTCCCACTGAGAAGCAGCACAGAGCCTCTGCCATCTCCTCTTTCACGCCAGCTCCATTTCACAGCTCAGCTAGGAGCTGTTATAAAAAGCACAATAACCTTGAATGTGATAGCCTGCTGGGTGCCTGATGGGAGCTGGCAGGAGGACAGACCTCTCTCTTACCCTGCTCTGTCTTCTTCCCTTCCTCACCTGGCCACATGGAAGGTCCACATGCCTGATACAGAGTTGAGCTGCAATAGTCTGGCCTGGCTTCACTTCTTACTTCGAGGAGAAATGTGGGAGGCAGCATTCAGGGTGTCTTTTAGGCCTGAGTGGGAGAAGTTGGTACCAGATCATACTCCGTGGAGTATGTTCAGCTCATCCTGCCCTCAGGGTACGCAAAGATGGAGTTCAGGCCTTCCACATTAGTAGCATCACTTCTTCAGTTGGAAGTATCATTCAGGTCCCTACTGCAGCACTCTCTTTGCCGTACCCCCAGTCTCCATCCCTTCTTAAGTTCCTCTCAGCAAAACCATGTGCTTGTCTTTTTTAACTTAGCAGGTGACCAGTATATCACCCTCCCCCATTGTGTCTCAAATTAGCACTCTTGAGGTCAGTGTATCAGTTACTGCTGGGGTAACCTTGACCTCTCTCCCAGCTGTCTCTCCTCCCTGGCGCTTTGCATTCTCCCCTCAGAACATCGTGTCCCACGTGGCTTCACTGGCAAGGGGTTGATGCTGAGCAGCTGTGCAGACAGCCTCACAGCCAGCTGTTGTCATGCACTGTTCCCCCTTTCCTCCTGCCTCTGATGGGCCAGACCCTGAGAGAGCTCTGCTTTCCACTTTATGTGGTGCATGGATGTGGTGACCTCGGCAAGGGCAGCCTGGCAAGGTGATGTGGAGAGCTGTAGTGCCTATTTGCAGGAGAAAGAGCAGTGCTGAGATCCCAGTCCTGCAGCTTTGGTAATAAACCCCATGTTTGTCTCTCTGAAACAGGGAGAGCGAGGAAGTGGGATGAGTTGGTGAGAACAAGGAAAAGCATCGATTCTGCCCTTTGGGCAAGCGGCCAAGGCAGCATAGCTGCAGTAACTGTGTTCAGGGAACACTGTGGATTGCAGCACTGGGGGCTGTTGAGTCGCTTCAGTGCAACCACCAGCTGATTTTCCACAGATCAATACACCCCTTCCTAGCATGTGCTGGCTGAGCCTTGTCTCTGTGCTCACAGGCATGAGGGACTGAGCCCATGGGTCGTCTTTCTGTCTTTGCACAGCGGGGCCTGTGAACATGGCCTAGAAACATGACTGGTGTGACAGGTAGATCCTTGACAGTCGCTCGTGGGGCAGGTCAGCTTTGGAAAGAGATGCCTTTCTCGGGGTAAGGTAGGTGACTGTTAGGGTCAAGATGAGGAGTACAAAGTACATGTGAAGGTTGGTTGGAGCAGGCAGGTTATTTGGAATTGAGTGGTTTGCATGGCAGCCCCTTTCTAATGCCCTTTTCCTTCTCCATAGCTCCCCTATGAGCTGCAGGACATGGTCAATAAGCATTTGCACAGCACTCAGGAGTCCACAGGCCCTTGTCAAGAAGCAACCCACACATTGGCCCCATCTGATGTTGTTCCCACCTCAGTCATTGCCAGAGTCTTGGAGAAACCAGAATCTCTGGTTCTGAATTCAGCCAAGTCTAGCAGTGGCAGCTGTCCCATGGCTGAGGATGTCTTTGTGCACGTGGACATGAGTGGAGCCCCTCTTGATGCCTGCAGCAGCGCAGGACAGATGGGGAAGGAGGGAGAAGATGCAGGAAAACAGCAGAATGGTGGCTGCAAGCCTCAGAGCAGTGTGGAGAGTGCGCCAGAGGAGGTGCCTGCCTTTGAGAAGCTAAGCCCATACCCTACACCATCACCTCCCCATCCAATGTACCCTGGGCGCAAAGTGATTGAGTTCTCTGAAGACAAGGTAAGGATCCCAAAGAACAGCCCCCTGCCCAACTGCACGTATGCTACACGCCAGGCCATCTCCCTCAGCCTGGTGCAGAGCGAAGACGAGAGCTGCGACAGGCAGCAGACGCTCCCCAGCAGCCCTGCCTCAGAAGGGCGCCGTTCAGCCTCCAGCTGCTCCTGTCAGCAGTCACCCAAAGCAGCCCAGCCTCACGGCTCTTCCCAGAGCAGCCCGTTCAGCAGCCCCCCCCAGATCCCCAGCGCCTTCGCCAGCTCCGCCAGCTCCGAGGAGGACCTGCTGGCCAACTGGCAGCGCATGTTTGTGGACAAGGCTCCCCCCACCTCGGAGCGGATGCTGATGAACCGCACGGCTTTCGGTCGCGACACAGCCCCCGAGCTCCAGAAGAGGTTCAGCCGCTCTATGCAGGAGCTGGGTAGGGCGGCCTCAGTTTATTCGGATGGTGAGGAGTCTACACAGAGCTGCAGTTGGACTGTGAGCCGGGACTCGAGCGTGGAGACGGACAGCACTGAGTCCAGAGCCCGTAGGAGCCATTTCTCCTCAGACTATGGTACAGATTTCTCCCAGGATGAAGCTCAGAAGCTGTTGCAGGAAGGTGGTGGAGGTACCACTGAGCCTGGAAGCCCCTCAACAGAGAAGCACAAGGACTATGTAGACCTTGGCTTGCCTGGGAGCCCTGCTGAGGAGAGAGAAATGTTGCTCCAGGGAAGCAAGGAGGGCAACCAAGGAGGTGCCCAAGAGGAAAGTGGAGAAGGCAGGGTCAAGCCTCCCTTTAGTCGGCCGCACCGCAGCCCCAAGAGGATGGGGGTCCACCACTTGCATCGCAAGGACAGTCTGACACAAGCCCAGGAGCAAGGCAACCTTCTCAGCTGAGGCAGGCCAAGAAGCAGCCACAAGCTGCAGAGCTGTGGGGTGCCTCCATCTGTCCACTTCTGAGGAAGGAACCCCCTTTAGTACCCTCCTCCTGGGGGGCTCTGCTCTGAAATTTTGTATTTATTCTCTTCTTTTGCTACCTGTAAGGGCTGGAGTCCACCTTCCCCAGCACCTCAGGCCCACAGTACCAGCACACAGTGTGCAGAAGCGCACCCACTGCCCTGGCACAGTCGCAGCTCTCTTCTCAGCCTCACACCGGTGCCTGTACCAGAGCTCATTCTTGGTACTCCGTGTCCTGGTGCCTGTGCCTCTTAACGCTCGCATCTTCCTTCCCCCTTCCCGCTCAGGTACCTGAGGCCCTGGGTGCTCGCATGCTGGTTGCCTGCAGCTGCTCTGCTCTCTTTCAACTTGTGCCAACAGGGCAGAGTGCCTGTGTGGTGGTGTCTTGATTCCCTGGGAGCCGCCAGGGGCTGTGAGTGGGGCACCAGGACTCTCCCAGCAGATGGCTCTGTGCCCCTGGGGATGTGCTGGGATTTCTGGAGTCTCATTTTCCCGCTGGTTTTGTTTTCCCCAGCTGCCCTCTGGGTGGTTCTCCAGAATCTGCCTCTGCAGGTCCCCATTGCTTGCTCCTGCATTGGGCTCAGCATCCAGCCCCCCCCCCCCCCCCCCCGAGGCAGTGCACGGATGTTAGTGCTGTGGCGTGGGGCTTGGGTGCTATCTGCTGGGGTGGTTTAGGGAGGCACCACCTGGGCACTGGGATCTGTGTTTGTGTGTCCCTTACACCTTCCCCCGCTCTTCGTGCTGTTGTTCTGTTTGTACGGTGCTGATGCTTTGCTCTTGGGTGGGCTTCTTTCTTCTTTTCAAGCCTTTGGTTTTGGGGTGTATTGTTTTTCCTTTCTCCCCGCCCTGTGTAAACAGACACAGCCGCTGGCAGCCAGTCCAATGCCTGCACTGAGGGTGTGTTGGGGAGGCTGAGCTCTGAGCTGCGCTTCCCTCTGATCCCAGCCTCCAACCTGCAGAGACCCCTCCAGACTCAAGAACAAGGTCTTGCTCCGGGCGATCAAGGTGTGAAGGATGCCACTGGGCTGGGTGCAGGGCTGGCAGGGATGTGAGGGCAGCTCCTTGTAGGCACACTACCTCATGGCTCAGCAGCAGCCCTTTGCCCAGGGCTCCTCGCACACCCCTTTCTCTGGGGCCTCCCCTTCTGGATAGCGCCGCTCTGTGCGTTTCTCCTAGTGTGGTGTGGTAATGTGTGACTTTTCATCTCAGTCTTTTGTGCTCAGTGTCTTGCTGGGGGGAGGGAAGGGGAGAGGTCTGTAGATGTAGGCTTTTTTTTGAGGGCTTACGAAGCCCAGGCATCCTATTTTAATGTTGTCCTGTGCCCTTGTCTGTCTGGTGTTTCTTGGCTCCCTGAGGGGTCAAGGCAGCGTAGCCTGGTTCCCTGTGCCATGCCCCCCTTGAACCCACTGGCTATCCTCAGCCTTCTGTCTGGTTTTTGAGTTGGGTTTGTGTTGTCCTCCCACCCTACCCAGGGGGGGCTCCTCACTGGGCTGTAGCCAGCAGCCCTTTCTCTGGGAAGGGAGCTTCTGTTCATAGCTTACAGGGAGATGTGCAGCCAAGAGCTGCCTCAGGCCCTGCTCCCCTCCCGAAACCTCTGTCTGTGCAGAGGGCCTGCAGCTGGGGCCAGCTCGAGCCTGGAGGCTCCAGGGCCTGTGAAAGGGAGCTGCAGGCGCCTGTGGCGGCTCTGTAGGTTGCTTCATGTCCCCTGCTGCCTTCTTTCCCACCTCTAACATTGTGGAGCTGGATGCCACCCTCTGGCGGGGAGGTGGAACTCGGTGTTTCACTACAGTATTTTGCTGGATACCTGTGCAAAACAGGCTGCTGCTGAGAGCAGGAGCCTCCTCGGAGCCTGCAGGTTGTTCATGTACCCGGACCTGAACGTGGTGGTGAGGTCCTTGCATTTGCTTTCATCAGCTGCTCCGCTGCTGCATTTCTTCTGTTCTGCAGTGTTGCTGAGGGCTTGTACGTGCAGTGGCTGCCGGCTCCTGCCTCACAGACGTCACCTGGGCTCGGATGCTCACTGAGTGAGCAACTCTGGCTCCCTGAGGGGCAGGCGTTGCCCATCTCCTGGTGTGCTGGTCAGTGGACGAACCTCACTCTTGCTGAAGCAGCTAGTGCTGATGGTGCTGGGCAAAGCCAGCCTCCCTCCGCTACCTTTGGCCAAGGCAGACTTAAAAGAGGGTGGCAAAGGGGTACCCAGTGCCTCACCAGGCCCTTCTTCACAGCATTAGGTTGCTGGCAGAGGTTGATGGGGAGCCTCGAGGAGCAGAGCCCTCTCCCAGTGGCCATGGTGCCTGACCTCTGCACTCCTGCTGGCCTCCGGCAGTATTGGCTCTGGGGCCCTGAGCTGAGCCCATTTTCAGTGTCCCAACTCCAGACTGTTAATCTGTAACTAATGTGGGGTTTTTTTCTGAAATTTTCAAACTGATGTATATTTTAAGACCAGAAATAAACTATTTTAAAAGTAGGTGGCAACGGCTACAGTGTTCTCTGTTGGTGAAGACCTGGACTGATCTTGAGCGTGTGAGGGAGCAGAGGCTCTTAGGGTACAGTGTCCCAGGTTTGCTGAACTGTGTGTGCCACCCATTAGCTCCCCCAGGGAAGAGCGATCCTGGGACCTGTAAGCGTTCCAGGAAGCTGTGAACTCATTGGTCATCCTGACTGCCCACTTTAGCAACAGCCTGATTCCAGGTGCCTGTGCAAATCATCTGTGTTGGAGAAGAGGTGTAATCCCAGGCAAGGAGTAATGTGTGGGGATGAGCTGTGGTTTTCTTCTTTAATCTTATCCAGACTCTGCAAACTTCACTTTGGGTCTGAATGTAGACTGTCAGCTCAAAGAACAGACTGAGCCCGCAGACCAGAATCCATTGTTCACAGCAGCACTTGTGTCACTTCTGACTCAGAAGCTCACAGCAGCTTAAAAAAAGGGCAGATTATTTAACCAGGCAACTTTGAGAAACACTGAAAACCATGTGGGCAATTTTCACATTACTTAAAGGCTGTAAAGCAGCCTTTTTTGACTAGCAAAAAAACTCTGCAGTGAAGTTTACTGTGCTGTAAGCAGCCTCAGTGTTACTCATAAAATTCTGCCTACCCCATTTCAAGCACTTTGCTGGCTGAGAGGTCAGAGGGCTGTGATGAAATTTCCTCTGTCTCCCAAGTTATGCTGCCTGTGCCCTTCTGACCCAGGTGTGTGGAACACAGGGGCAGTTTCTTGTTTCTTTGTCCTCATAATTAATGATTTTATTCTGTGTTCCCTTGAGTAGCAGCTGCTGCCACTATTTAATCTTCCAGCCTAATCTGAGCCTTGAAATGTATTCCTTACCTAGCTCCAGCAAGGGCCACCTGGCTGAGCAATGAAAGCCAGTGCTGAGGCAGCCACCTGGTGCCAACCTCCATTCAGAGGGGGTCTGTCTTCTGCTGCTGGACAGAGGGTAAGCCTGGGGGTTACTAAATGGGGCTATGACCAACCTCCCTGTGGGGCCAGGTGAACATCCTCAGACGCTGCCCTTGCAGGGAGCAGGACAGCCTGCAGGTGAGGCAGGCTGTTGCTGGTACTCCAAGGCCTCGCACACCTCCCGCCTGCTCCTGGTACCTACCGGTGTCCAGCCCATTGCAGGGGGTGCAGAGTGACGGAGGGGACACTGCCATGAGTGGTGCCATGTCTGTGACCTTTATAAAACTCTCATTGCAACAGCAGTACAAGCAATAGAAAGAACATCTCTTATGCACATCTGAATAAATACAGCTTGTGCCCTGCGGGCACAGCGGGGCACGGGAGGGGGAGGCAGGGCAGCGTGAGCTACACAGGCAGTGACTGGACAAGCACAAGCGGCCAATGTGGTGCGTGACAACACATAGACGTGTGTAGAGATTCGCTTGGGCCAGGCTCCGGCACTCAGAGAACCAGGAGAGGCATCAACAGGACGTGAAATGTGTGAGGAGACAGCTGGGGCAGCCCGGCGGTGGCAGGGAGCTGTGGATGCCCACTGCCTGCTGGCACAGTGCTCTTCTCAGCAGAAGCAGGCAGGGTAGCCCAGCTACATTTCTGTTTCTGCTAAGAGGCTGTCACCGAGGCCTGACGTCATCAGAACCATCTGGGAGCTGGAATCTGTGGTGAGAGAGAGAGGAAGCCATGAGCTGCTTGGGCTGCCAGAGAGTGCCGGGCTGTATTCCAGATCCAGAGGTGAGGATGAGGAATTCTAGTGCAGCAGGGTGGGAAGCAAACTGCTGAGAAGAGAACTGTGAGATTAAGTAGTAACTAGGTCTGCTCTGGCCGTGCAGCAGAACAAAATCAATGTTTGGGGAGGAGGGAAGGCAGAGACAGCATTAAGAGCCCAGGGTGGGGAATCTGCATTTGTTACCTTGGCTGTTGAGAGGGGCATCATCTCTAAACCCTTCCCACACACACTTGCAGGTGACACTGGTTGTGCTGACCCCACCGTGCCTTACCCAGCCCTGCACAGGCCTTTAAAGTGGCACTCACCCTGTGTCTTTTCATCCAGAGAGTGTCCAGGTGTGACACAGCTGGCAGGCTGCAAGCCAGCCAAACCCACCTAGGGCAGTGGTGCTGCCTTCCCAGAAGCAGGGAAGGCAGTGGGCAAGCAGCCTTTTCAGGGCAGCAGAGGCCTGGAAATCCTGACCTTCTGCGCTGCATGAATGGAGGGTTTGTGCAGCCCTTCCCTTCCTGCCTCAGGAAGGTGAGGGCAGCTCTGGCTCTGTGGTGACACAGAGCACCAGCCAGGAACTCTTCCCCATGCCAAATGAATCAGCTGCAAGGAGGATGGGCATGCATAGCAAGTAGGAAACTCAGCAGGGTACCAGTTTCCCATGCTGAAGCCTTTATAAACAGAAAACAACCCTGTTTCTTCCTGTAGGCGAGGGACATCTTTTAGTGGCTGTGTTTCTGTGTGATCCCATCCTATACACTGGAAACTGCTTTGTGGGATCAATAGTTTGGGGATCAGTTTCTGGAAACTGGATCCAAAACTTGGCCAGAGCTGTTAGTGGAAGGATTTTTATGGCGCTAATAAATGAGGATCAGATGTTCTGAGGCTGAGGAAGTGGTTGGGTTTGTCTCCTGCTAGCCTGGTAAGAGAACTGGGAGGGGAGAAAGGACAACTAAAGGTAAAAAACCCAACACAAAACGAAAACCAGCAGGATCAGGGCACAGGCATGACAATATACAGTATCATATATACAAACAACACACAACAGGCTACTGCTAGCTATGCCTTTTTGTATGTTACAAGCAACAGACACACTGTGGCACCTGCCTAACCTTTCACGTGTTTAGGATGCAGAGATAGGAATAGGTGATGCTGTGCAGATAGCAGTGAGGTTCAGGAAGCATGAGGAATGACATGAGTTTTGGCTAGGATCTCTGGGAAAGGCCCCTGAGATCCTTGACGCTCCTGCCCTTGAGTTTTAAGACTTTGCACAAAGGCTTCATTTCTGCAGCATCAGGGAAATGCCTCTGAGGTACCACTGCCACTCGTTGCAGCTGCTGCATTGTCCTTGGAGGCTGCTTTTCTAAGTGCAGCTCAGCCCAACACTACTTAACATGAGGGCTGCAGCTGGAGGCTGTCTGGATGCCAGTTCACAGGGATAAGGGGCAGACCCCATTCACCTGCCCTACCACAAAAGACCAGACACCCCAATTCCTGCCTGTCAGTCCCTGCCCGCAGCCCAGGTCCCAGAGCTCTTACTGTTCTGGCAGATCCAGGGGTTCTTCTCCCTGGTTGTGACTTCACGAGCCTCTGTCTCCTCCTCTTCCTCACCCTCTGAAAGCAGGTCAGAGATCTGCTGCTGTAGCTCGGGACTGATGTTGTTCTCTGCCAGGACGAGCGTCCGTAGGGCTGTGGGGTAATTCTCTACCATATCCAGCAAGGTCTAGATGGAGAGCAGATAAACAGGCTGTCAAGCAACACAAACAGCAGCTAGGCTGAGCAGAAAGAGCTTCAGTGCTCTGCCTCCCTGCACAACCCAGCCCTCCTCTTCTTATCTCAACCTTCCCTTGGCCATGACCTCCCTGCACCAGGTTTTCTGAGAGCCTGAGAACTTCCCATCTTTCTATGGGAACAGCTGAGCCCGGGTTTCCTGGCTCTATAGGCTAGTCCCCTCTTCCTTCTGGGAGCTGGGACTCCGGGAGGAGAGCCTGTGCTAACAAGCCTTGGCTTGTACCTGTCCACAAAGCTTTAGCTCTGATCCTCAACCACAAATCCAACCCCTTACTTTCTCCAAAGACTCATGTGTTTCTCCCTGATGACCTGGGGGAGGTCCAGCAGCCCCAGGTCAGAGCTGTGCCTTACGAGCTCCTCCTGTAGCTCTAAGGGCCAGGGGAAAGCAACATCAACCTGGGGCACAGGGAGGGAAGGGGTGCCTGAGGCCTTAGAGAGGGGAATGGAAGCAGGTGTAGGTCCTGAGGCCTCTATAAACAGCTAAGACATACCCCCTTGAGACATTAGTGATGCTGAAGAGTAACAGTGTGCTCTTATACCTGGGCTGACTGGTTGGTAAGTCCTGTTCCCTCCAAGTCCAGAACTTCAAGGGTTCGACTGGAGGCCACAGCAACAGCGAGCATCCCTGCTACCTGGTCACCTGTGGGATAAGCAAACCGGGACTGTCAGCAGCGCCTGCCTTCTCTCATGTAGTACTGTGTGCCTTCATGGGCCTTGGGCTGCCATGGAAACATCCTCCGACTATTTAGAAATCTCTTGATTTCCAAATCTCAGCTACCCTGTGGGTGGGGAGGGGTAAGCTGTTAACTGAGAAAAGAAACAAGGTAAAAGTACACCATTCTGTAGTAATGCAAGCAGTCACCAATTAATCGGGGGAACACAAAGTAACACAGTGAAATTGGGTTTATTCCACAAGGATCCATAGCTTCCCAAATATTTTTCCTCCTCAAGGATGGGAAGGCCTTTAACAATCCCCGGTAAGGCATTCCAGATGCAGAACAAGGAGGTGAATACCTCAGTCTAGTGGGAGGTTGTAGCTGGACAGAGGACACTGCACAATCACCCTGGAAAGGGGACAGGCTTTGCGGATGGCTGCAGCAGGACCAGGAGCATTAAAGATTGATGCTGCTGAAGAGACAAGGCTCCAGCACGTTCTCCTGATATTCCCGGGTGAGTGCCAAGATACTGTACAACTGTGACACCTTCTCTTGGAAAGAAAAAACAAGAGGCTGCTGCCAGGTAACATGCTGGGACCTTTCCTGCCCAGGAGGAGGTACCTGGTCAGACAGACAGGGGCTGCAGGGAGGCTCCTGTTTCCAGAACAGACAGGGTGAGGAAGGGAGTGCCCTGCTGGTGCTGAGAGGGACACGGCCTGGTCTCCTCACCACCTTACATCAGAGCTGAAGAGAGTTGGTTTCTATGGCAACGAGTGCCAGGCTTTCCTCCTCCTCCCTGCTCCGCCAGGAAGATGAAGTGGGGAGTGTGGGGACATACTGCATCTGCCAAACCAGCATCAGGGCCCAGGGCTTCAGGAACAGGGGACACGTGGAGGGACAAATAAGATGACAAAGGTAGTGGAGCGGGCAAGGCACAGCCTCCTTTCTGTGCCTCCCTGCAGGGCACATGGCCACCTCACACAAGCAGAGCAGGAAGGGTGGCTTTCCCTACACTGAAGGCACATGTCAAGGTGAACTCGCTGCTGGGGATCAGAAGGCATCTAATGCAAGAAACTGCCCCATCCCACTGGTAATGCTCTACCACCACCTTTGTAGATCTTGGTCCTCAGCCACCCACTGCTGCAAACTGCACAAATGCTGAGAGGCAGGAGTGCAGCATCCCCTGCTCCTCCTCCCCGGGACCCCAGCTTACCGAGGGGGTTGTAGTCCAGGTTCAGCACACGGAGCTGGGAGCTGTGAGCCACTGCAATGGCCAGGCGTCCCCAGCCTTTACTTGTGACACCTGGGTTGGCGCTCAGAGTTAGCTCCTTGAGGCCTGGAGAAGAGAGAGAAGCCAAGCCAGAGCCTTAGGGTCACCGAAGCAGTCTCAGGGGAACTCATCAGAACAGCTTTGGGTCACATCTCCTGTTCTCTGACTAAAGGGTTTGGTTTACTCTGCCAAACATCATGACTTATTTCACTGAACAGCGGAATATTTCACTGCTTTCAGCAGTAGCTCTTCATTTACCCATGCTGTGACTGCCCCATTTCTCTGCTTACCCTAAATAGAATGGAAACAAGTAAGGTGTGTGTGAGATGACTGTCGAGAAGGAAGTGGCTGGAGAGAAGATAACAGGGACAGTAGACTCTGAAGCCTGCAGCTGGAGGTGGGGATAGCCAGCAGAGATAACAGCATCAGTAGCACAGTAAGCACACACCTAGAAAGTGCTGAGGAGCAGGGGAAAGCACTTTGTGAGTCAGGAGAGGGGTGGTGTTACTTCAGCACATGCCAGCTCTCAGCTTAACTAGCCTGCCGGCCTCTGACCACCAGAAATCATCCCCTGCAAAGATCTGAGCTTTAGCACTAAGGTTATCACCATGCACCTACACACTCAGGGAGTGCACCCACACGCAGGGCCAATTCCCAGGCAGTGACAATAAAGGCAGGTGCTGAGGTGGGGGCACACCATATATTTATCTATGGTCATTATCAACACACAAATGCAAAACAACAAATTCAAAGTCCAAACCTTCCCCTCCTCCAGTTTCAAACGCTCCTGTCATGAACAAGAAGCAACCTGTTGGGCCCTGAACTCCAAACTGTCAGCAGGGCACATCAACAGCAGAAAGCCCATGCCTCCCCAAGGGAATTGCTCCTCTGTTGCTTGGCTTTTCTGCTCAAGTTCCTCAGTCCCGTCAAATGATACAGCCGGCCTCCTCAAGGATTTACTGCTGTGTGCATCTGCTCTGTGCGAAAGCTCCTCTGGTCATTGTGCAGCCCACAGCCCCTGGTGTGCTTACCGGACTTGGCCCCATCAGGCGGCAGGAGCCCACAGATAAGGTTGATGCCTTCATCACCCAGCATGCAGTCTCCTAGATCCAGAGCCACCAGCGAGGGGTGGATGGAGAGAGCGGGGTTGAGGAGGGCCAAGCCTGCATCTGTCAGGGGACTCCCATGGAGGCTGCACAGGTAAAAGGGAAAATTACTACGGAGCCTTCGTCCCGGGGGCTAACTAACCTTGGTGGGGAGGTAGAAGCAGATGGAATGAGGAGGATGATAAATGCTAACCCCACGTGGGGGAAAATCGCTGGGAAGCCTCAGCCGCTACGGTATCCCCCCTGGGGCGTGCAGGGGATGCCAGCGGGGCACAGGCAGCCCCACCATCGGGCCAGCCAGGCTGGAGAGGCTCAGACTGAAAGAGCCAGGACCATGCCCAGCCGGCGGGGCAGAGGCGGCTCCACCCCAGCCGGGTGAAGGGCAAGGGGTTACAGTTTCAAGGGCATTTTTCCTCCGACAAGACTTAAATTCAGGGGTCAGCCCGGATCTGCGAGCCCCAAAAGACCCTTCCCCGCCCGGAGGGGGACAGGAGCAGCCCGCGATGCACCCGCCCCGCCGCACTCACAAGAGGGACTGGACGGAGCGGTTCGTCTTCAGGGCCTCGGCCAGCTGCTTGACGCGGTTGATGTTGGAGACGATGCCCAGGTTGAGGTTGAGCTGGGCCAGGGAGCGGGACTCGGCCACCCCCCGGCACACATGCCCGAAGTCCCGCTCGGAGAGCTGACAGCCCCGCAGCGACAGCAGCCGCACCGAGTTCTCCCGCAGGCTCTCGCAGATGTCTCGGATCTCAGCCCCCGACAGCGTCTCCCCGGAGATCTGGATGGACCCCGGCAGCATCTTCCC
>JANRGW010038596.1:0-20131 GCA_024733675.1 Psilopsiagon aymara | reverse complement strand
GCCGCAGCAGCGCCGCCCCCGCCGCCCTCAGCGCCGCCATCTTGCACTGGAAGGGGCGGAGCCCCGCCGCGCCTTATATAGCCTCGCAAGCGGAGGCCACGCCCCCTCACTCCCGGCTGCAGGCTCCGGCCTGGCTCTGCTGCCGCTTCGCCGGGAGCGCGGTGGAAAGTAGGCGAATGCTAAAAAGGCTCCTGGCAGCGGACGGGGCTTCGCGCTGCCGCTGAAGGAGTGACAAACGCGGTGCGCGGGCGCACGCCGGTTGTTACCGCCACGCTGCTCTTATCGCGGCACGAGCGGAGCCGCGGCGGCCACGCTCAATATGGCGGAAGAGCGGCGCCGTGCACGCCTCAGACCTCCACGGAGGCCCCCTGATGGCAAGGCCCTGAGATGGCCTCGGCGCTGCCTGAGCCTCAGCGGGACGATAAGGCGTCCGGTCCCCTCGGTGCTCGCTGCAGCGCTGCCCCGGTGCGCAGCTGAGCGCGGGATGGTGCAGGAGGAGGTTCGCTCCTCTTCCAGCAGCGCTCACACCGGTGAGGGTGCGCGGCGGCGGGGCCGGCGCTGCGCGGACAGCCCCGTCGCGCGTCGGAGCGCGGCTGGCTGCGGAGGGAGCTGCATAAGATGGCGGCGGCGGGAGCTGAGGCGGCGGTGGCGGAGGATGAGGAGAAGCGGCTGCCGGAGGGCGACCCCGAGTCCGGCGGGGACTCGGAGGATGAGGGCGACTCGGACTCGTCCGGTGACGGCGAAGACGAGGAGAAGGAGAACGAGGCCGAGATCCAGCGGCTGGAGGAGCAGGTGGGGCCGGCGGCGGCGTGGGGAGGGGGCGGTGGCTGCAGCGCGGCCTCCGCCCGGGCCCGGCCCTTTCCCCGCGGGGAAGCGGTGCTGGGCCGGGCCCGGCGCTTCTCGCCCGCCCGCGTTGCTACGAGAGACGCGTTCGTCCGGGCGCCGTGGGGAGGGCTCGGATCTCGGCTTCCCTTCCTGGGGCTCCGGGGGGTGCTCTTTGTGGCTGCCTGCTGGGGCACTGCGGCCGGGGGAGGGCCCGCGGCTGCTCCTGTGGACTGGTGCTGGGAATTCGCAAGGGGTGAATGAAGTGGAAACGGAGCGCTTTGGGGTTGTTTGCAGAGGGAGGCCGGAGAGGAGAGCCCGCGTGGGTAGCTGGTGCTCATTGAAAGCCCTTTCGCCAGCTGCCCCTTTGTTTGCTCTGACGCCCTTAAAGAAATTAACACACGCTTAGCGTTGTTGGAAGATGCCTTCTTTATGTTCCATGTGTGGGTCTGTGTCTGCCCCTGGAAGCTGCTCCAGGCATTTGCACTGCGGTGCAGTAACCTTTAGAGTCATAAGCTGAGCTCAAGGTTAACTTTAAAGCTCTGTTAAGGTGGGAAGGGTTTGGTTTAAGTGTCTGCTTGGGACAACTCTGCGTAGGAAGGTGCAACACAGCCAAGACAACACATGATGAGATTTGTGCTCCCCAAAAAGAGTGCGAGGTTCTGTTCTGAGTTTTTTCAGGTTTGTTTTCTGTGGCCATCACTCAGCAGTGCGTTTAATGTGGTATTTTCTCTTGTTCCAAAGCTCTCCATCAATGCTTTTGACTATAACTGTCACTTGGACCTGATAAAGCTGCTTCGCCAGGAGGGAGAGCTGGTGAAGCTCAGAAGAGCTCGTCAGAAGATGAGTGAACTCTTTCCACTTACCGAAGGTACAGAGCGCTTTCTGGTCACGTTGCACCTGATGCAGCTTTAGCATCATCTGTGTGCAATGCTGTTTCAGTTCAGAGATCATATATATTTGTGTCAGACTTCAACAACGTTGTTCCAGCCTGGAGAAACCTAAAAGGACTCTTTGTGTTAATGGACAGCATTGAGCTTGGTCTGTGATGGATGAAGGGTAATGGGTCTGTTGCAGGGACTTGAGCTTTTGCCACCTGCAACTGCCCTGTCCCCTGCCCGAGGCTGCTGCAGTGGTGTGGGACTGGAGGGAGGGTGTTTGTGCCCATCTACTCCAGCCTCTGGTCTGCCTGTTTGCTGGGGGATCCGGCCAGGATGTGACCTGCTGTACCCTGGGGACAGTCAGACGTCTGCTTGTGCTGCCTCTGCTGAAGGGGTAACACAGCAGTGGGATGGCAGCTCTGAAGTGGCTCCAGTCACTCAGTGAATGTGACTCAAGCCCAGACAAACTCCTGCCAAAAGTGAGATTTCAGTCAGTCAGCCACGCAAGCACAGTGGTGTTGGGTGCCGTGGGTGGGCCTTGAAGTGGGTGTTTCTTTACTCATAACACAGAGACAGTATAAATATTGCAGAGGCTGCTCTGCCCTGGTGCTTTTCACCTTGGCAAGGGAAGCTTTCCTTCTGTGCAGCGGGGAACTTGCAGTCTCTGAAGCCATTGACTGTTTCTTGTCAAAGTTGTGTCTGTGGCTGCCTCTTTGGTTGCTGCTGCGCATTGACCTGCCCAAAATGCTGATAAGTTGCTGCTTTCAACTTGTGCTCTCTTTAAACAGGAGTGGGCTTGTTTAGTGCCAGTTTGGAAAGGTCTCTACCAAACTCTTCTTACAGATTAATTGTGAGGAATTGTGAAGGCTGAAATTGGGCCTAAGAAACACCTCAACAAACTGGAGTTGTTCTTTCTGACCGCTGGTGATGTGTCCTGAACTTCTTCCTTTCAGAGATCTGGCTGGACTGGTTGAAGGATGAGATCAAAATGGCTTCTGAAAGCTCGGAGCGAGAGAAGGTGTATGAGCTCTTCGAGAGAGCTGTGAAAGACTACATCTGTAAGTTGTTGAGATGCTATCAGATGGAATGTGTTGCCTTCAGGTTAGGGCTTCCTTTTCCTACGAAAGCTTTATCCTTCTGTTATAACGCAGAAATTTGATCAAAAATGGTGTGACGTGATGCTCAGCATGATGTTTATGAAGCATTGGAGTTAAAGCCAGTCAAGGGCAATGCTCAAGTGCCACTGCAGTCCTTAAAGTCTTCTGAGCCATTGTTGTAAAAGGCTTTAAATGCATATTTTGCACTCTTCTCTTAAAGCCATGGGTGTTACTCTCACTCAGGCAATGCTTTCTCTGCTACCCATTAGCGATTCTTTAGCTCTTTCTTTGAGGAAAGTGAATGCTTTCCAAAGGCTCATTTCTACTCCTGTCTCTGTGGTGGTTGGCACTGTCTTTACTGCCGCTTCCTCTACATGACAGCTCTTTCAGAGCAGCTCATGATTACTGTCTGGGAGCCAGTGTTCTTGAAGCCATGCTGTGGGACCAGCTCTGATCATCCCTGGCAAAAGCCAGGGGAGTTCGTGGTGTCTCATCTCTCTTTGTCAGGAGCTTAAAACTTGTACCCTAAAGCAGTAAGTAACTGTGTGCTCTTTGGGGATTGTGGTGAAAACATGAAGCCTGAAGAAACAGAGAGGGCTTGATAAAATTTGTGTGCATCCATTGCAGACAAAATGTCACATCAGAGCACTGACAGAGATGGCCTCACAGAGTGTTGGTGATCTTCCTGATTCTTCAGGAGGAAGGAATGCAGGGCTGAGAGGTGATAATCCTCTGGATCTGCTCTATGGATTGCACTTGGGGTTGGAGGGTCTTCTTCTGGAGCCTGAGATGTGCAATCTTAATGTCTCTTGGTTGGATGGTCTACTGGGAGTCCCTGAACCTGGTTTACTGAAAGACTGCTCTAGGCAGGAGAGGTGCCAGACAGCTGATGCTGTGATAGCTCCTCCCTCTCACCTTCATGGTTATGCTGCTAAAGCAGCTGCTGAACAGGGGAGTACTGCAGTCTGGAAAGAGAAGGACCTACTTTAATCTGAGTTGTTGGTCCCAACTCTGCACAATGTGCTCAAGGAGAGTGAAATTGCTGTTAGGGGAGGTGTTGATTCACCTCTCTCTGATACAGCTTGTGTATCAGACGTGACATATGGAAGTCGGTAGGTGTTGGCAGCAGCTGCAAGAATGACTTTATTCAGAAGAGAACTCTATTCTGTTTCTCATAACTTTGTTTAGGTCCTGAAATTTGGTTGGAATATGCCCAGTATTCAATTGGTGGCATTGGCCAAGAAGGAGGAATCGAGAGAGTTCGCTCCATCTTTGAGAGGGCACTGACTGCAGTGGGGCTGCATGTGACGAAGGGCACCGCACTATGGGAAGCGTACCGGGAGTTTGAGAATGCCATCCTGGAAACAGCGCAGGTAAGGCCAGGCTCCTGCAAGAAACGAGCTGTGCCGTGGTGTCTGAAGTCAGCTTGAGCCCCCTCATCAGTCTCCATTGAGAAAAGAGGCTGTCATGTCACACAGTTGGTTTGGTTTCAGCTGTGGAAACTGACCCTTTGATCTGGGAAAAGTGTGTGTTCAATTGAGTGGTGGATTCGTGTTTAAATAAGAGCATAAAATCTCATATCCAGAAGCAAAGTGCCACTCTGCTGCTTCAGCTTGAACTGACAAGAATAGCTCTGAACTGAGTAGCTTCATTATTAAACAGTGTTGCTGCCAGCCAGTATTTCTGCAAATGGCCGTGTTTATGCTTCCAGGCTGTTTCCTCCTTCAGCTTTTAACTCATTTCTCATTTCACACTTCTGGGGACTTTTGGCTGATAGAGTGTTATCCCTGGAACGTTTGGTTCTGCTCTCTCTGCAAAAGATACCTTTACAAGATGGCCAGAATGTGGAATGTATGGGTTTGTACTTTACCATATAAGATAGGGAAGTTAAAAGATGCGCTTGGCCACAATAGGGTGGCTGTGTGTGTTCTTCAGGAATCAAGTAGTCATTTGGAGCCCTGATCCCCCAACTCATAACCAATATCTCATGATATTCACCAGCTCTGACTTGAGAGAACTGATTAAACTTCAGTCCTTTTGTTTGTAGCCAGCTCCTGGCAGTGTTCCATCTCCTGAGCAGCAGCAGATGCTCTGCAGCCAGCTTGAGAAGATCCACACGCTGTTCAGGCGCCAGCTGGGGATCCCACTGTTGGGTAAGAGCTGCTGAGGTGGGGTGGAGAAGCTGTTGCACTCATCCAGGCTTTAGTCCTGGTTGTTCTTTTGGTAGAGCCACAGAAACTCCAGCAGTAGGACTTGTGTATTCTTTAATGGATGGCATTGGCCTGTCTTTAGGGCCTCTTGAATGGTGCATGGATTCCTCTTGTTCAGAAATATTCTTACTCATGGAAACAGCTTTTCTGTTTCTCCAGTTTGTAATTTGGGGCTATTTAAAGTATGAGCAATGAGTATAAAACATAGGAACGAGGAATTCAGCTGTGGTGATCGCTACACAAGAACCTCAGCTGGGAGTAGTACACACTGGCAGCTGGATTGTTGATGTCGTACCCTTTCTGATTCATGCTTGAAACTCCTTAAATCTCTTGCTGATTTGCTTATAGGAGGAAGTTAAGTACTTCTTCATTTGCACATTGAAAGAATTCGGGTTCCTTTCTTTACAGCCTTAGGAGAATCGTGCCACTTTGGTTTTCTAAATCCGAATGTGTGGCTTTAATATATCTTGCCCTGAGTTTCTGTTGTGGTGCACTGTGTAAGATGAACTATCTGAACCCTGTTAAGTGTGACAGTTAAGATTGAAAGCATAAATAAAAATGAGAATGTGTCAAACGTAGGTTGAAATCTAATTATTTAATCCAATAAGTGCATTGCTGATGGGTTTTCATGTCTGTTCTATAGATATGGAGACTTCTTACGCTGAATATGAGGAGTGGTCAGAAGATCCAATCCCAGAAACAACAATAAAGAATTACAAGAAAGCTCTCCAGCAATTGGAGAAGTGCAAACCCTATGAAGAGGCACTGGTAATGTTTTACTTGCATCGATCTTTAAAAGCAAAGATTTAATCGCATGAGGATGATTCCTTTTATTCCCTGAATCGTATTGTTCTAGTCGCAGAGCAGCTGAATATTGCCAGGGGGCTTTCAGCTGTGAGCTGCGTGAGACAAGAAGCCTCACAACTGGGTAGACTGGAAACTGTTGAATCTGCTGCTTGTGTCAGGCCACCCTGAGGTGCCCAGGAGCACCGTACTCTGAGTAACAATTGGGTTGTTAGAATTGTGCTTTGCTTTGGAGTTTAATTGTTTGTATCCCTGTTTGTTTTGTAGCTGGGTGCCGAAACACCAAAGCTGGCAGAATATCAAGCTTACATTGATTTTGAAATGAAAGCGGGTGATCCAGCTCGCATTCAGTTGATCTACGAGAGGGCTTTGGCTGAGAACTGCCTTGTGCCAGATCTCTGGGCACGTTACAATCAGTATTTGGTAAGGAACAAAACCCAAGAGGTTTCCAGTTTCATTTTCCTGTGTGTGGGGCTTGGTTTTGTTTTAATCTTAGCAGCGGATAAGTAAAAGACAAAGTTTCACCTCAGTCCTGTCCCTTAGTTTCTGAAGAATTTAAAGATTGATTTTCACCTTGCCTTTGGTTTCTTCCTGTCTCCAGTGGTGTGTTTATTGATCAACTGAGCATTTGCTCTTTCTCCTTTAGCTGTGCAGAATTAAACTGGTTGTTTCTGTCGAGGTTTGTGCCATCTGGCAAAGAGTTGACTGAGTGCAACCAGCTTTATTGTGAGCCTTGGCATTGTCTTTGGTAGCTCCTCGTCCAGAGGCATTGCTTCTGAGGATGTCCCTCCTTCTAGCTCTTGTAGGCGAAGCAGTTTAGGGCTGTCTGGATCACTGGGGAGGCACAGTTAAATTAATGCCAGTTCTCGTGGATGGTTTATGGTAGAGAACAAAACCTGATTTACCAGGAAGCTGAAGCAACCCAAATGTTCAGTCTGTTTATATGTGGGCTGGCTAATGCATTTTGCGAACCACAGTGAACTTGAGAGGCAGGGCTTTACATACAGACAGAAGGTTGAGCTATTAGGAGATCAGTGCAATTTGCTACAGGAGGCTTATCTAGGCTGAGTTGCTCTGTTGTCTCTGTCTTACCAGCTAGAGACGGCGGGTTGTGGGTGACTGAAGTAGGCTATGTGTACACCCTCCTTGTTTTGTATCCTTTCCTCTTAATGCTTGAAGAGCAGTTGGAAATGTACTTGGTGCCTTTGTTATGTTTATCTCATTGTCAGAGAATCCCTAACTGGCTTGGTTATAGCAGATGGTTAGCTATTGCAGGCTGACATGGCATGGAGTTGTTGGTTGTGTTGTTCCTGACCATGTCCTGAAGGTGTTCGCTGAGGTTTTAGGAGTACAGACTTTAAAATACCCATCGTGTCTTAGTCCCTCTGACTAACAGGAACATAAAACTTTGTTGTATTCCAGGACCGGCAGCTGAAGGTGAAGGAATTGGTCTTGTCCGCTCATGACCGCGCTGTTAGGAACTGTCCCTGGACGGTGGGGCTGTGGATTAGGTATCTTCTGGCGATGGAGAGGCACAGAGTTGATCACAGCATTATTTCTGGTAAAGAAAGGCCATCTCAGCAAACCTTCTCTCCAGTACAGAGCTGCTTTCTGCACCCTGAATAACGTCTGCCAGATGGTGACTTGCAGAACACTAGGATTTGTTTGCATCCTGCTGCAGCAATCTTAAAGCTGATGAAATGTGCAGCATCGTGTTCCTAGGGCAGAGCTGCTGCTGTTGAGCAGCTTCACTTCTGAGCCAGCAATGAACAAGTTCAGTTCAGTAACGTTCATGCAAACTGACTTGTATATCCTCTTCTTAAACCCATTTACATATGCAGGGTTTATTGTATTTTCCCCTCTCCAGATACACAAGGTGTATGTACTTCTTTGCTATACATTGTAGCTTGCTAATTTAGTCAATATCTGGAGAATAAATATGTTTGTATGGGTTTTTTTCCCCATTTTCTTTCAGAAATGTTTGAAAAAGCTCTGAATGCAGGTTTTATTCAGGCAACGGACTATGTCGAGATCTGGCAGGCGTATCTTGATTACCTGAGAAGAAGGGTGGATTTTACCCAAGGTACCTCTGATATATATGTGCCTAAATGTTTAATCTCTTTTCTGTGTATCTCTCTGGTATTGTTAAAAGATGTAACAGTATTCTGGTAGTTTCATATCTTTCACAAAACCCATTTTCTGGCCAGTTAGTGACTATAAAATATATGAACTCAGTGGGTTTAAAGCAGCTCTTGCTGACAGAATAGATTGTGCTGCTGCAAAAATGCCCTCCCTTATGTTTTAGGTGCTTGATGTATTTTTATTATGCATGTAGTGAGTTTTACTGAAGTGATAACATTTTGGTTCCCCTTTAAAATCATTGTGGGTGATAAGGAAGAGGTTTTAGTGATGAGAGATGAAAGAATTGCCCTGAAATAATTGGATTTTCTTTCTTTCTGAAGACTCAAGTAAGGAACTGGAAGAGCTGCGGTCCGCGTTTGCCCGTGCTGTGGAGTATTTGAAACAAGAAGTAGAAGAGAGTAAGTTAAATCATCCAATACATTGTTTTCTCTTGTTCAAGATTATTTTTAATAAGATGAGTTCTTCCCATGATCTTTAACTTGTCCTCAAGTGTCTCAGACACTTTAAGGAGGCTACAGATACACATCTCATGTGCAAATAATAAACACTTTCATTCCAAGAGCCCTTCACAAACAGTTCTTGGTTTTATTCCCAGGATTCAGTGAAAGTGGTGATCCATCCTGCACCATCATGCAAAACTGGGCAAGAGTTGAGGTGAGGTTTCCATCTGCTGTATTTAAATTGCTAGGCTAGAGGAAATGGGTCCTTTTAAGGTTCCAACCGCAGAATGCAATCCTCTTATACTTTGGCATTTTGTCTGTATGATTTCAGTGAGTAAATCTGTCTTCCACTCTTGTGTCTGGTCTGATCAAGCACATAGTGTAGCTTCACGCTTGAAGAGCAGCATCCCAGGAAGGGAATGGCATTTGCTTTGAGAAGGTTGTCAGGACTGTTAGTGTGTTGATGCTGCTGTGACTGTAGTGTGGTACAGAAGTGTGTGAGTACCTTGGTTAGAGGATGGCCACACTGGCTTGGGACTGAGCACTGAAGCTGTAAGCTGCCTGGAATCCTGCCTCATTTACTGCTGCCTACACCAGCTAGATTCAAACAGATATTGATGTGCTGGTGCAGTCACTGCCTGTGAGTGGATGTTTTATTTCCTTCCTTTGCCACAGGCCCATACAGATCAGGATAAGTCCTGTTACCTTTGTGCTGTAACTTCTTCGCGCGTAACGTATGGGATGGATTGCAAAGTCTCAGGTGTTGCAATCCTCCTGGACAGTGTGTGCCTGGACCTGAATGAATGACTTTCCCTTGCTATCCACTTAGTGCAGGGAGAAAGCAGATTCATCCGGGTGTGATTCAGCTTATGCTAAACCAGCTCTAGTAAGTCAGCTGTGTAGTGCACTTGTGTACCTCTGCAGTTAGATCAGATGGATCCCACTTGTGTGTCTTAATCCATTTCCCCTCTTCCATGCTCCCTTTTCTATACATAAAACCAGTTCTCAATCTGAGAGAAGTGTTTAAGTGCTCTATTAGGGGTATTCATGAGTAATGATAAAAGGAAAAAATCGGAAGCAACTGTAATTTATTTTAGAATGACCTAAAAGGAGCCAGAAGCCAAGGTTGATGTATCAGGTGGGCAGGGAGGGGTTATTCAGTAGTAGGGTTAGGTGTTCACTCCCTATACCTCCTTACTGTACTCTACAGAGCAATTGTATCTTGTGTGTGCATCATCTGTGGTGTTTTCTTGTTCTAGGGGTGGGGGAAAGGGAGGGGGCAAATGGTGTTGAATAAATAGTCTGAAATCATACCAAGTGCTTTGGATGTTGTGTTTCAGGCTCGCTTGTGTAACAATATGCAGAAAGCCAGAGAGCTTTGGGACAACATTATGACTAAAGGAAATGCCAAATACGCTAACATGTGGCTGGAGTATTATAACCTAGAAAGGTAAGAGCTTGGCTGGCTGGGAGAGTTCAGTAACTGTGTAAGACAAGACTTGGATACTTCACATGGGTTTCTGTATGCTTTTGAGGTTCTTGCAGCTGCTCTGCAGCATATTTTGTACCTATTACACCAGTAATACATAGAAGGAGGGAAGACACTTGTGTAGAGTGTAGTTAACTGTCCTGGCTTGTGGCCTGCATATGGAGGATTGGTTCTTTATTGCTGTGGGTTTCCTCCTGCAGAGCTCATGGTGATACTCAGCACTGCAGGAAGGCCTTGCATCGAGCTGTGCAATGCACCAGTGACTATCCAGAGCACGTCTGTGAGGTGCTGCTCACGCTGGAGAGAATAGAAGGTAACTATAACTGTGTGTCATCTGGTTTGTGTACAATGAGAGAGAGTGCATCTTGATCCAGTGCTTTGTGTTCTGGTGAAGGCCTCCTTTCTTTTCACTTTACAGTATACACAAGCAGCTCTCCTCTTTCTTTTTCCTCTTTTCTGGCCTGACTTGCATTCTGCTGGGCTTTTCCATGCCTTTTTGGAGTGTCATATTATAAATGAGAGATTTTTGCTCTGCTTGGATTTTCTTTTCTTTGAAGGCTCCTCATTATAGTTAGAATTTTCATGTGTAATGGTTAATATTAAGAACAAATTCCATGAACTCATTGACTCTTATTTGTCCAAAATTGTGCTTTCAAATTAAGGGAAAGCTGAATACAAGGCCTGTTTTTTTCCTCTCCATTAGGAACTCTGGAAGACTGGGATGCAGCTGTTCAGAAAACAGAGAACAGGCTAGCTCGAGTCAATGAACAAAGAGCAAAGGTCAGAACTTTCTGAACTACCTGAGCAATTTATAGGCAATACCTGTATTAAGATCATGCTTGTCTGAATGTCAGATCTCTAATGCTGGTACCCATGGATAGGCTTGAACTGTCTTAAAGCCTCAGAACTATTCATTTTAGTTTAAAAACTATGATTCATCTCTTGTGATGCTTTTTATCTTTCACCTTGTGACCCTTGGATAGATACAAGAGTAACGTGCACTCCAGGGAGGATCTAAGAGCAAACAGTTGATGTGCTTTTAATGTTGATCCTGTTAGTGCTGTGTTTAATGGAGCTGAGGAGAAAACCCTCCATGTCGAGGACTCTAGAAAATGCTTTGCAGTCGCTAGAAAAACAGTGTCTTGTGTGTTTGTAGGCTGCTGAGAAAGAAGCTGCTCTGGCAAAGCTGGAGGAGGAGAAAGCTGAACAGCGAAAGCAGGCTCGGGCGGAAAAGAAAGCTTCCAAAAAGGCTAAAAAAGCCAGGACTGGGGAGAAGCGCAAAGCCGATGATGATGATGAGGGTGAATGGGGACAAGAGGAAGAAGGTAACAAAGATAAATTCATGCTTCAGACCTTTGGCCAGCAGGGGTATTGGTTGTCTCCCTTCTGTTAGAGGCAGGTGAGGAAGTGGCATCGCTGGTATCTTCACAGAGCTGCTGTCTGGTCAGGGTCTCTTTCCCCTGTGAGATTGTGGTAGTGAAATGACAGCATGGCTAAATGGTTTCTGAGAGCAGAAGTACATGTTTATAATGACTTGTAAAGGGTTTATGGTTTTATTATTTCAGAGAAATACTGTACCTTAAAGTCATTTTCCTGACTCATTCACTGCCGAGACATGTGTCTAAATTGGATTATTCAGTATTGGAGCAGCCTCTTGGAAGGTGGTAACAGACGATTTTAAGGGGTTACTGTCCCTGGGAGTTCAGGATTTTAGATTTTCTCCTTACTTAAATAATAGTAACCCCGTCAGATGAAGGGGAATAACATGAATCAGTAGTTGCAGCTGACAGAGAAAAGGAACGTATTCTTTTTGCTTTCATCAAATCCTTGCTGTATTGGTCAAATAACCTCTTGTTACTCATCATTAAAAACCCGAGGGAGGTTTCTGTTTGTGTCTCTGAGACCTGTCACTGCATTTCGTGCCGTTTCCAAACTCCACAGTGGTAATAGAGGACCGCTTAATTGCGATGGTGAAAGAAATGATGTAATTCTTATTAGTAAGGCGTTCAATGTCATTCATCAGCAGAGCAGCCCAGCAAGAGACACAAGGGTGATGGTTTACTTGAAGAAGACATGGAGGTAGAAATGGGACTGTTTGGGAGAAGTGGACCTGAAAAGCCAGATCGCCCAGCAAACCAGAAGGAAAAGGCAACCACCAGTCGAAAGGACATCCCCAAGGTCTTACATGACAGCAGTAAGGATAATGTAACCGTCTTTGTCAGCAATCTCTCCTACAACATGGCAGAGCCCGAGGTGAAACTGAAAGAGCTCTTTGAGAGCTGTGGGGAGGTGGCAGAAATCCGTCCGGTGTTCAGCAACAAGGGGACATTCCGAGGCTATTGCTACGTGGAATTCAAGGAGGAGAAATCTGCTCTCCAGGCCCTTGGCTTGGATCGTCAGGCTGTGGAAGGGAGACCCATGTTTGTTTCTCCATGTGTTGACAAGAACAAGCATCCAGACTTCAAGGTAGACTTCTTTCAAGTAATAAGTTGAGCTTTGGGGCTGTTGTGTGTAATGAACTCATGTTTTTGCTAGTTTGGAATGGTGATGTGATAATTTGGCAGTAAAACTGTTTTCTGGGGAATCTTGGATCTTGTGTTACTTTGCCATAAATCAGGATCAGCATTACTTTTTGGGGGTGTGATTGAAATCGTTGGAGTCTTTGGTTTGCAAACTAACAGCCTCCTCCTTTCCTCAGGTGTTCAGGTACAGCACTACACTGGAGAAACACAAACTCTTTATATCTGGTTTGCCATTTTCCTGCACTAAGGAAGAGCTGGAAGATGTGTGTAAAGCCCATGGGAATGTGAAAGACATTCGACTGGTCACCAACCGAGCAGGCAAACCCAAGGTAGGCTTCCTTAGTGCTCCCCTAATGGAAGAAATCCTTCAGGAAGAGTGTTGTCATGAAGTTAAGTCTTTAGTCATGAGTAGGTCTGCAGAGAGCTTGTTTTTGAGTATAACTGGCTAAATTCACCGGGTGTAACTGATTCCCCTCCCTCCTTCAGTGTCTTGAGGCTGTTCATAACATCTGCTGCAACAATAGATTTGCCAGTGAGAAATGGGCCGCCTCTCTCTGACAGGGATAAATGAGTCCTTGTGGAACAAGAGATTCTAAACCAAAGGCTGCTCTGCCAAAACTCCACCTCGGCCGTGTCTGTATGTTGGGCACTTCTAATGGGTGCTGTGCTGGTGTGCGTGTGTTCTTTCATGTATTTTCTAGCTCCTGGCAGTACCTCAAGTACAGTTCCTGTTGAGTGCACACCTTGTCACAGGTGCTCCTGTGTGTACCCTGAGCCTTGCAGGCCACATTCTGAGTTTAGTTTGAGTTGGGATTCTGGCTAAACCACAAATAAACGTGCTTTGGGTGTTGTAATCTGATTCATTTCCTTTGAAACTCGTGAAGGAGAGTCAGTAAATGTAGGTTGTAGGTCAGAATTATTTTAGCTAAAGGACACTGGGCTTTCAGCCGTGTTTAGGTCTGCTTGACCCAATGCAGAGAAAGCAGCACTAAACCTAATGTAGGTCACCTCTTTTATTTAGGGCCTGGCCTATGTGGAATATGAAAACGAAGCTCAGGCCTCACAGGCTGTGCTGAAAATGGATGGCCTGACAGTCAAGGAGCACGTCATCAAGGTGATGATCAGTAACCCTCCCCTCCGGAAGCTGCCGGACAAGGCTGAGGCAGGCAGAGCCTCGCAGTTTGCGGTGCCGCGCCCGGTCTATGGAGCGTAAGTACGGGGAAGGCTGCTTGGCAGTGCTGGGGAAGGGAACACTGGCTGTCTTTATATGCTAAAATACAGGCATTTAGTCTAGGATAGGGAAACACATTTAAAAGGTGCTAAACCGTCAAAAACTGGGCTGCTGGATTGATGGGGGAAAGTGGATTTTTCTTCCTTATCAATAGGAACAGGTCTGTAGTGACCGAGAGTATCAGGTGTTGGACACGTTTCTGCCTTAGTACTAATAACTTCCATGTTCTCTTGTCCTGGAGAACCAGCCATTGCTCACAGCGTTAAGGTTGCTCTTCCATCTTTCAGAGCACTCCCACTGCTTAGTGTTGTGTTGGGTTCATTTTCTGGGGACTGCTGGGGCTGTTGTTTTATGCCAGAACTGGAATATCCTGCTTCAAAGTGCACCCACTGAAAACTTTGCACTGCTTATTACTGAAATCATAGACAGGAGTAGTGTTTAAGAGTGTTCCTCATAGTGAACAAAGTCCTTTTTGTTTCCCCAAGTTAAAACAGTACCTTCAAAGAGCACTGGGATTCTTTTAAATGTCCCTTTTTGCTCTCCAGGCGAGGGAAGGGAAGGACACAGCTTTCCATGGTGCCTCGTGCGTTGCAGCGCCAGGGTAATCCTGTGGCTAAGGCTGAGAACGGGATGGTCCAGAACTCACCAGCAGCTTCCTCCGCCCCCCCCGAGGAGCCGAAGAAGATGTCCAATGCTGACTTTGCCAAGATGCTACTGAAAAAGTGAGCAAAAAGTCTGCAATCAGCGGGTCTGGTAAAATGTGAAATGCCTTTATGGAAGCCATGTTGTGTCCTTATGCTAGCAAGGAGAGAACGCCAGTCACAATCACTTGTAAATACTGTTCTGGACTCCTGCGTTCATTGAGACCAGTGTAGGATGGTACAAATCCAGGGTTTTTTTTCCTCTTGTTTGTAAGAGCAAAGAGTTTATGCTATGTTCTGGTAAAATGGCATTATATGATTCCTCATATTGAGGGTAACGAGGGGGGAAGTGTTTCCTGTACAGGTCGGATGCTACATCGAGTTTCATGAGTGCTTTACAGATGTCTCTTTCGTTAAGGAACGAGATGCAATGTGAAAGCTTAGTGCTAACCTTGTCAGGCTCCACTGGTCAGCTCCGATTGTGATTGCAGTCATTCTCTCTGCCAACAAACCCATTTGCCACCCAAACACACACTCGCAGGGACATTCATCTCCTTCCATTAAGCGCGAGATGCAGACGCTCGTAACTTCACCACAATGGCCTATTTTAGTATTGAGAGAGTTTCTATACATGTGTGTATATGTATATACACCAGTATACATCTGTCTTCAGTTAATGTTCTGTTCCAGTTGCCCTGTTTTTTATATTGTGTATTTGTAAAAGACATTCGGATTCCTGATTTGAAGTGTCATGAGGTAACCCTTAGCGCTGGTAACTTTTGTTTCCCATAAGCTGTACGTGCTGTTGCTGAGGACCATTTTCTTTTCTGGGGTTGTTTTTGCTAGCTAGTTCATAAAGTCTTTTGCAGGTGGTTTCTGTATGGTTTTGTACCAATGTGAAGTGCAAGCTGACCTTTCCTGGTTTATTAAACTCAAGTTCTCAAAGGTTTTCTATAAATACTGTTGCTTTTGTTTAAATGTGGGTGTTGGAATTGCACTTATCCTCTGGCAGCTGGGTAATGCTGATGTACCTCGCCTCAGGTGGCCTGAGAGACACAGTGTCACTTACTTTACCCAAAATAGCTCGCTCCATCTCATATGAATATCCTGAAACCACTTTAGTCTGGTACATGATCTTGGGCAGAAATATTGCTGCTTGTCAACAGACCCTGCTGCTGGCTCTGGAAGTCAGCGCAGGCAGGGGTTCAATGTGAGGGGGGCCTCATTACCAAGTTCACTTGTACAACACAAGCACTGCTGCAAATAAACACTTATTTTCAGTGCTTAAGTTCTGTGATGCTTTAACTTGGCTTTACTTTGGATCCATGAGTCTGCTTTGTAGCTTTGAGCCACTGAAGAGTGGCAGTGGGGGTGGTAGAGCAGCTTTGGGCCTGCCAGCCAGCTCTGGACTGCTCATACAGCTTAGAAAGGTTTAGTAACACTTGGGTATGAAGCTTTGGGGGGGTGGGGGATGCTAAGGCCTAGCCTTGCCCTCAGGGCAAGTGTCTACACAATGTTAGTGAGGAATTGGATTTCCTTTAGCTGCTGGGGCTGGATTTGCAGCTTCAGAGCACTCTGTTACACCCCAGGCCACAGCTCTAAGTGGCTACAGAGCCAGGATGTATGCACCCTGTTCCTTGCTACTCCATAAGCTGAGCTGTGACCTCTTAGTTCAAAGCAGCAGAAAAGCACCTTGAGCCTGTTCCAAAGACTTTAATATTAAAATAGTTTAATAATCTGTTACTAAAATAACATTGCATTTCATCCCCCCCACACCCCGAGCTCTAAAGTGCAGATGCTATTTGTACTCAAAAATAAGCATACTTACACTACAAAAATAAGCATGCTTTGTAAGGACAGAGCAACCCTCCTCATTCATTTATTGTTTGCTTTCCCTGGCAGCAGTAGCTGGTACATAAGCATGGAGTGGTGCTGTGGTAGACAGGTAACTCCCAATCTATTGTCTGCTTGTAAAAGATGCATCCTGGCTACCTTGCAGGGAAGGAAGTGGGAAGGGAAGAAGCCTAACGCTGGCGAGGACCATTCTTAGTCTGTTTGGCAAAGGGTTTGAGCTTAGCCGCTCTCTAAACTGGATTGAATCCCAAGGTTTCTGAACTTAGGGGTGTTGGGATCAGCTGTGCTGCTGCAGAGCTGGCAGGCAGGGGTGGAGGGAGCTGTTCTGGCTCAGGCTCCAGGTGCTTTTACCTTAAAGTGCACTTTTTGGCACTGCACAGCAGCTTCCAGGAGCTGCATGAACTGCCACTGCAGCACAGGGAGGCCTCTTGTGTTCCTGATGCATTTGTCATAGGTCATGCTATTACTAGTAACTAATTGTGCAGATTGAAGGAACTTCAGGGTTTTGGCAACTTTTCTATGCCCATTCTCACCAGATCAGCAGCACTGATAGAGGTTGTGCAGAACAACCTCTTCTGCCCGCAGCTTTGCAGAAGCTCTTTCCAAGCCCTGAACTGAAATATGTAAGGACACAGATCCCTGTAGCCCCTGGGGATCCTGCTGGGTGAGGTGCAGCTGAGGCAAGGCCTTGGAGCACCTCACAGCTCAGTGACGTAAGTCAGCATTTCTTCTGTTCCAGCCACGTCATCTGTAATCCTAAACCAAATGCTTCCCACTTGTTCAAAGGCAACTGCAAGAAAACCAGGTGAAGGGCTGTGATTGGAGCAGCTGCTCAAAATTAAGGAGAAATTAAATTCCACTTCAGCTTGTGGAGCCCCTCCAATCCCTCTCCCCACCTCCTTCCAGTAGCACAAACAAGTTCTAGTACACAGTCACCATCAACACTTCATATTTCAGCTTGGCATAATGTATATAAATAAATTATAATAATTTAATCCAATGTAAGACACTTTCAATAAACAAAATGCTAAAGAGTGACACCTCCTGTCCAGTTATTTCCCAGCAGGAATACCGAGTGCCTTGGTGTTCAGTGGCTCTGCAATGTCCACAACCCTCAAGTCTTGACAGGGATGGTTTGTTTGCATCCAGCAGTGCTGCCATCTGCCTCAGGTAAGCCCACAGAGTACTCTGTGGTGGCAATGAGCAGCATGTCCAGGGTTGTCTCAGTACACTTTGCAATGAAGCGGATGAAAGGCCTCACATCGCCCTCATTGGCCACTTCCAGGACATGATAATACTCAGCCCTTTGCTCCTTGCGGATGGTGATGGGGGGGTAACCCGCCTGCATTAGGATGAGGTTCATCAGCAGGCGCGAGGTCCTCCCATTGCCATCTGTAAATGGATGGATATAAACCAACTTGTAGTGAGCTAACGCAGCGAATTCCACAGGGTGCAAGCTCATGGCATCTTCTGAGTTCAGCCACTGCACAAACTCCTCCATCTGCTTCTCAACATCCCGGGGATGTGGTGGGATGTGATGTCCTACAAACACATGAGTAGTCCTGAAGCGCCCTGCCTCCAGCGGGTCAGCATAGCCCAGCACCCTCCGGTGGATCTCCAGGATGTCACTGGTGGTGACAGAGCCGATCCGGGATACCAGGGTGGTGTTGACATACTTGAGAGCTGCGTGCATTCCAATCACCTCATTCTGCTCCACTAAGCTCTTCCCAGGAACGGCGTATCTGGTCTCAATGATGTGCCGTATTTCGGACAGTGTCAGAGTGTTGCCTTCAATAGCAACCGTGTGGTAGATGTGGTGGTAGTAGGATTCCTCCATCACCCTGCGCAGGGCGGAATTGCCTTTGGGAATTGCCATCACCTTCTTCACCTTGCTGTCAATGATGCTGAAATACCTCTGGTCAATCTCTTCCACCAAAGGGAGCGTCCGGTCCCGATTCATCAATGCCTTCTCATTGAAGGGGGAAATGGTGAGTGCTTTAGAGTACAAGTAATCAGCTTGAAGAATGTCTTTTTCTTCTTCAGAAAAGATCCCAAACTCATTCAGGGCATCCACATAATCAGGGTCCATTTTGAGGGCATACACAAAGAGCTTGTGGGCTTTCTCCCGCTTGCCTTGGCGCTTCATTTCGAGGGCTTGGTTCAGAGCTGCTCTAGCTTCTAACTTCACCTCTGCAACACAACAAGAGCAGTCATGTAACAGGATAGCAAGCTCACTGGAAACTTCAAGACCATCACTGCTAAATACCCACTCTAAAGGAGAACTTTATTGCAGCCTTTGCTAGGTTACAAGCACAGAGGCTTCATTACGCCACAGCGTGGCAGCCGAGCTGTTCCCAGCAGGAAGCGTGGCAGGATCTGTCAGCACCACGGCTCAAGCTAGCCACAGGCTGTTGCATCCCAGCAAAACTCCCTTTGGCCACCAGGCTGCCGTGTGTGGGAGGACACAGAGTCTTAAATACACTCTTGGTGATAATTAATGCCTGTTCTCCTGCTAGAAGCACAGCCCACAACTGCTGACAGCACTTCTGCTTCTTCACTGACTATCAAACATCTTCCCGGCTTTAATGTGAACAGAGATACAGTGCTGGAATCATTATCATTCCTCAGAATGTTTCCCAAATTAATATCCCAGGCAATAAAGGCAACAACTGCAGCCTGTCATTGCTAGAAAAGCTGACTACCAGGATGTCAGGATTAAGGCTCTATATCCCATGTAACTGTTTATTAAACCAATAACCAGGTTTTCCAATTACCTTCATAGAAATTAATAGTACTAAAACCATGAGGAAAAACTTCTGAGAGGCAAAGCAGCACCAGGAGAAGGCTGGTGCTGGCCTCTGGGCTGCTCACAGCCGATGTTGATTTGCAGTTGGGCACTGAACGTTTGTTACCGTTACAGGGGAGGGGGTGGATCTCCAGATGTGGGCTGTCACTGTACAGCAGCTCTGTCCCCCTGGGATGCTCTTACCTGGGGAGGCTTTGCCTTTCAGCACCAGCAGCTCCAGCCCGTTGGAGGCCACGCTGAGCTCTGTGCTCTGCCCCGTGTACCTGGTGACCCCCGAGGAGCCAGCGCCCAGTTTACTCTGCAGGAAGGAAAGCCCCTGCAGCACTGCGTGGCATTGGTCCTCCACCGCCGGCAGCAGCAGCACCACGAGCAAGCCCAGGAGCAGCCCGAGCACCGCGGCCCATCTGATGCGGGCCCACAGCGTTACCCATTGCAGCTTGGGATCCGTTGCCATAGACACCAGGTTCATCATGCTTCCAGCACAGACCGGAGGAGCATCTCCTTCCCCTCCGCTCCCACCTGGGGACAGAAACAGCTTTAGCCTGAGCTCTGTATCACGGGGCGGACGTGGCACCCAGGGGACCTGACCGTCAATCCCCCCGGGGCTGTCTCACAGCTATTGGGGTGTTTCCCCGTTTCCCAGGGCAGTGTCCACCATAACACAGATCCTTATGGGATCTGCGCTTCACCGCAGCGGCATGAGGAGATACCCACGAGCAGCGTGGGCACGGGGCTCCGAAGAAGCCAGGGGCTCCCTTCTGCGCAGCGGCCCCTTTCCCCTCCCGGTGCCGCATCTTCCCTCCCCCGGCCCCGCTCCTCCTCACCTCAGGCAGGGTCCTCCATCACCGCCCCCACCGCTTAAAGTAGCCCCACCCACCCAAACCCCGCCCGCCGCGCTCTACCATTGGCTGCACCGCCCCCTTGCTCCTCTCCCATTGGCTCTCGCAGCTGACACTCTTCTGCCTTCCTCCCTTCTTCCTGCCCTCCGCTTCCTGCAGCGTCTTCCGCGTAACGCCACGCCCCCCAGCGCGAGATTGGGGCGTGGAGGATTACAATTGGTGAGTGGACATGTCAATCATTAGAGATTAACCAATCATAAGAGGAGATGCGGGGAGGGGGCGGGCACAGGCACTATATTAGGGCTAGGCGTCCGGCCGCTCGTTGCTAGGTGACGGCTGCGGCGTAGCGGAGC
>JANRGW010038595.1:0-15554 GCA_024733675.1 Psilopsiagon aymara | reverse complement strand
GTTCACTACTGCCAGGTCTCTTCCATCCACTGGCTTACAGCCTCATTGTGTCCAGTTCTAACAGCCATTCCCCAACATTTCAGGAATACATGGATGCCTGTTTGATGAAGGGCTGAGGCCTTGAAGAAGGTTACACAGGGACGCATGCTCAACCCTAATGGACATGGCTGTTAAAACCAATTTGATTTCACATGTCTCAGCTCCCCCTATGCTTGTCCTGTGACTGATCTGTACTGGCAACTGTGTGGGGGGTGAGGCGGGGAGTGCTAAAAATATGAAAAAAACACATCCCTCCTATTTATTGGGAAGTAGGCAGCATCAAGCACATGGAATCATGTGAAATTGCTGGTCAGGCAATAAGAGATGAACACAAACTGAGAGAGAATGAAGAGAAAAGAAGAAAAGATAGACGATGCAAGGGAATCAGACGTCAGTGGTAGTGACTTTCAGGACATCTATTTCTCAATGAGAATGTCTTGTTCCTGGTTAACCTGCAAATTGCTGAATCTAGAATTTCCTCTTAAGGCTTCATTTTGCTAGCAAAAAATTAATAAAGATTTTACTGTCATATAGGGAGGCTTTCCACTGAGGTCACCGGGGCCATATCAGTAGGAAACTGGTGGGAAAAGAGAATCGGGGTATCTGTGCTTGAGCAGGTCCAGGGTGTGTTGGCCACAAGTGTTCCTGCTCCCATAGCTATCTGCTGGGGTCTCAGTTAGCAAAACTACTTCAAAACAGGTATTTATTACTTGAGGCGTAAGCTTATTACAATGTTTGGGGCATTTTCCCCCCAGCTCACTAGAATGCAATTTAGTGTTGGAAAAGCTGACACAATTCCATGCAACCTCTAGCTGCAAGCTGCTGTTTATCATCCTGTGTCACTGGGTTGATCAAAGCCTTGATGTGGAAGCATCACTTGAGAGTGTGTCTGGAAGTGCAGCTTAACCACAGGGGCTTGACTTTCCAGGCAACAGCAAGCAGCTAGGAGAGCTTATAGAAATGCGCTGGAGAGTCAGAGTAACCATTAGGAGGCCCGGGGAATCTTCTACTGAACACAAGGAGGAAGGAAGGTGAGAGAAGGAGTTAAAAAATCATGCACGACTCTTGTGAGAACCCTGATTCAGCAAAACACGTATTTCTCTACCTTCAACTTCAAGGCTGTCTCAGCTTAATAAAGTGGTTAAGTAGACCCTCAATTTTACTTAAGGCAAATATCTTAGTCTGCACTTATTGTTGAGCACATGCTTAAATGCTTTGCTGGTAAACTAGCTAGCTCAGTAAAATGATCTGGTTACTGCATACTCATTTAAATTCCCAAATTGTGTAGGTACTTCCAACAATGAAATCTGCTCTGGAGGTGGTGTCACATGAGATATTTGGCCTCTTCAATGTGGATGACAAGTTACTAAAAATCTGTTTCTCTCCATGTAGCATTGTTGTAGTGCTACTGCGTGCTGCACCCAGCAAACTTTCCTCTGTGACTGGAGAACATTTTATCTGGTTTAGGTTTATTATCTGAAGAGGAAACAGAAATGCTTTTAGGCTTGATTGTTAAATTTCATAAAACAGTCTTGTGAACATGTTGAACAGATTGACAGAGGTATATTTAAATATAAATAGGTACAATGAACTCACTTGTTTGAAGGTTTAGCTTTCGTAAAGACATATTTATAAGCATTCAGTTTCCTGACAGTTTTGTTCCAAATGTGACACAGACACATCTGCTTCTGCACTCTCACACAATCCTTATTCAGAATTTCAGCAGAACCTCATTGTTGCTGCTAAGTTGTAGCTGTATTTCGTGGAAATGTGTTTTACACAAAATTCTTCAACTCTCATTGACTCCACTGATTTGCATCTTTCTGTATAAGCCTAATAGTTAAAATCTCTTTGAGTTCTTCAGTTTCACATGAACAATCATATAACAGAATGAAGAGCACACTTCCCTCCTCTGGAGACTGAAGTCTGTAATGTTAATGTGTTTCTTGAGTGCATCATGTTGCATATGGGTTTTTTTGTAGCATGAAGGGACAGGGCATATATCTGTAGTCCATCGTGTATTTCACTCAAAAGATGTCCATACTGAGCAAAACAGTTCACCTTGGTACATGAGGCAGGAATGATCCTGTACAAATTGGCAAGAAAAAGCATAGTGTGAAAACTCAATAATATTTCTTAGGTATTAGTTGCAGAGAACATGGCTATTGCTGTTTTACCTTCTCTTTCTGAACTGAGTGAGGAACTTAATTACATCTAAATGCCACACAGCTGACCTCTGCCCCGACCCAATATTCCAGGGGAATCATTCCTGCTCTTATAGTGGTGCAGACGGATCTACCTTTGGCATGGAGACCAAGACTACAAAGCTCCCTTCCTAGGACGGGAAACGCGCCGGGATGGTGATGGAGCAGCTGGAATACAGCTACAAAACACAGACCAGAAAAGAGGACGAGGAAGTGAAACCAAGACTGCTCCACCACCCTGAGGGAAAGGGGGAGAAACGAATGCAAATCCCCAAGTAGATGCTGGGTGTAAACACACCGGAGCAGCGCTGACCTCCTCATGGGGATACTCAGACTCCAACCAGTCCCCCGTGTTTGCCTCCTGCCAGAGGACAGCGCGAAGCCGCGGAGCGAGGCGCTACCCCGCGCTGGGGCTGAGCCCAGCGGGGTGCAGTCTCCCGGGGACTCCTGAGCCACCGCTTCTCCTCTCCCGCAGCTGCGGAGGCACCGCGGGGAAGGGAAACACGACACCACCAGGCACGGGGAGGCCCGCAGCCCCCCCCACGACACGCATACATGTACATACGCACATATACACACATGACACACCGCCGCCCCGCACACACGGACACACATGCAGAAGCCACCCCACGTCGCGCCGCGGGCACACGCGCACCGCACCGGCACACGCGCGGAAGCACCGCCCCGGCCCGCCCCGTCCACCACCTCCCTCCTCCCGCCGCGCACACACACACCACGCACACGCCCGGCTATATCATGACTGACTGACTGACGGACGGACAGACAGGGACGTCGGGCTCAGGAGGGATTATTCATCTCGCACAGGGAACACGCAGGAAACCACTCACCTACCCCGCGGGCCGGGGGGGCAGGAGGGTCCCCAGCCCCCGCCGGTGGATGGTGAGCGCCCCGAGTGCCGGAGGAGCCTGACCAGGTAACGTGTCCTTCCCGGGCAGCACCGCCGGGCTGAACGGGCAGCCGGCCCAGGCCGTGGGGCGCCGCCGGGTGCCCCGGGGGCCGGCTGGCTGGAGCGGGCAGAGGCCGCCTTGCATCGCCACCCAGGCGCTGAGGGGATGCGGGCCGGGGGTACCCCGGAGCGCGGGTGGCCCGCCCTTGCTTGGCCTCGCTTTCCCAGCCCGCGGGGCGGCGGCTCCCGGCCGCCCTCCGCCGACCCGCGGCGCGGCTGCAGTGGCGGTGGCGGCGGATCAGGGCTGCCCGTGCTGCAGCTCCGCGCTGATCCCCGGGAGCCGCTCTCTGGTGGCGGCAGGGATTAACGCGGGTGGCTGGCGAGGGGGACACCGGAACCAGTGTCTTTGTGGTGGGGCGGGCAGCAGCTGGGTGCCCGCAGGTGTCACCCGGGGCCAGCCAAGCCCCGGCAGCGGCTTTGCGGCGCTGGAGCGGCAGGGCCGGGGGCGCTGTGGGGCTCGGCCTGTGCCGGGCGCCGCGGGGAGGCTGGTGCCGCGATGGCTGCAGTGTGCTATTAACCTGTGGGGGTGTTAGGAGGAAGCGGTGGCAGAAATGTCAGCGGGTAGGGCTGGGGCACTGGCCGTCAGTCGTGTGTGGCCTTTGCAGTGGTGTTGGGTTTGGAAGCAGGAGGCAGAGAGTGCTACCCATGTTTTCAAAAATCACATGGCACGCGTAAAAAGTGGAGCAGATGGTGATGGTTGTGCTTATTATGGAAAAGGTTCATGAAAATCCTGTATTTCCTTTAGCCAGTTTTTGTGTTGCCTCTCCTGGCTGAAAGAGGGGATTTTTCACTTCTGGCAAAGCGAAGTGTTGCTGCGAGTCGGCTTGTAAAGGCGCGGGGTGGTTCTCCTTTTTCTCGGAGAAGGAAACCCCCCACAGCTTTATGTTTCAGTCTCATCTTTGAGATTGGCAGCAGCGTCTTGGCGTAGTGAGAAACTGCAGTAAGCTTCATTTCTTACTGCACACCTTGATAGTTGAATGTAAATAGAAGGGAGTCTCAGACTCTTCTCTTACACTTTTCTATACCAGATGTGGTTTTCTTTCTAGTATATATTGCACTTGAAGTGTTAAATTCTCAGGGGGCACAGGGGTGGGGGTGTGAGGCAGGGTGTACTAGTTACTTCAAACAATTCTCTTTGCACATACTTAAGAGGCAAAGAAAGGAACATGTTGTAAAAGCAGCTGAGGAATATATAAAAGTGAAATATTAATGAACTGAAAAAGCTCAGATAGCAAAGATATTGCGCCTAATCATTAGGGAGGATTCATGTCCTTTTTACAACTCTTCGTTGTATGTGTGCATGTAGTACAAATGCAGTTGGTATAAAGGACAGCAATATTCGTGTTTATATAGCTAGAAGTAGTAATAGTTCATAATTTCTTTTCTTGCCTTGGTGATAATCTCTGCAGTGGCTTGGTTTAGCCATGATTTTTGAGGCTGCTGTAGGACGGAGAGTTATTGCAGAAACAGAAAAAATATCTCAAGAAAGCTTTCTTAGAAACGGAAATGTGAAGGGGTGACTCAGACCTGGAATAACCCAGAAGAGCAACTAGGGCCTTAGAAAGTCCTCTTTGAGACATGATGGTAATTTATTTCACCCTGATGTTACAGCATCCCAAATGAAGTGCAACATTCCCCTAATGGGCAGGACTGTCCCAGGAGAAGGTAGTACATGGCTCTCCATGAGCCTCTGAAAGCGTGTAGTACAAACAAGGGGTATTTTCTGCAAATAGGGGTTCCTTTACCCCTTGGAGTCTGGAGTGCAATGGTCCCTGTAGTTTGAAGAATTTCCCCAGCTTGGCTTGAAAGGATACTAATTGCAGCAGCTTTCTGCAGCAGTCTGGTGAGGAAATCTAGTCAGTGGGAAAGTTGTCTGTCAGCCAGAGTGAAGTCCTGTGGCCCTGGCTGTAAGCCCTGGCAGGACTTTTTGGAATAGCTGCGATTTGAGTGAGGCCTGCCTTCTAATGAGCTTGGTGCAGGCCCCAGCAGGCGGGATAGACATGGGGTCTGTACCATAAGGAGGAGCTGGAACAGTACATAAGGTATGTACCATGTCTGGGTTAAATGAGACAGTACTTGGTGTTTAAGTCTGTTAGTCACAGAAGATGCTAAAAAAGCATCTTATATCCACAGGTCTAAGCATATGGGTGTGTGAGCGCATGATCTATCATGCTATGTGAGCTGCCTGTGGTTGAATTTCTCCTTCTTGAGTCAAGCCTAATCTCTCACTTAAGCCTTTTTAGTTAATAGCTGGACATTGGACAACTTAAAGTAAATTTGGCAGTCTTACTTCACTAGATAGTGTTTCATAAATTGCAAGAGAGAAGTAGAGAGTTGTTCCATCTGGACAAATTCCCACACCTCCGTGAAGGTTCATGAGAGATACTATGGCTTGGTTGGATTATCTCACCTGAATTATTTGGAAGAGTCAGAATTGCATGGTTTTTATGTTTTGTCAGTAGCACAGATGTAAGTACTACTGAGAAGTGTTTTGTCAAAATAATGGTAGATTTTGAAAAACATACAGATGTTCACATTCTGAGGACAAGACATTTTCACTGAGGTTGAGTTCCTGGGGTGTTTTCACTGTACCAGGAGATGTCCTAATGTAAAGAAACTGTGTTTTACCAGGTATTACAGATCTTTGAGGCAAGGTAATAGGTGAAAGCTACACAATTGGTTTTTTGAGGTTGATTAATACAGGTAAAGCATTGGAGGACATAGCATTTGTGTGTTAGTGAAAGTATTGATGGAAAAGAAACCTTACAGACATTTCAAGTCTAACAGTGCACATTATATTTTTGGAATAACTACAGCTTGTTAGGCGGAAGAACTGAATTCAGTCCTCTATCTTGCCAAAGTTAGTGCTTGTTACAAGATTCAGTGCCTCAAGTCTTTTCCTTGTGAGTAGTTTTGCTGCAATTGGATGGGGGGGGTGGTGGTGGAACAAAAGGAAGCATATGCATAAATAATGGCAAGTAAGGGCTGGGTTTGTTTACTGAGAAATAACTATGCAGCTTAGTTTTTTTCTCTCATTACTTCATTTATTTGGCAGATTTCTGCAGTAATAGTAAACTAGGTTTACTTGATAAAGTAAATATGCTTTCATATCAGACTTTAGCTCTTGAGTGTGCTGTGTCTGTGAGATGGCATGTAAAATACAGAACATGTAAGCACATAAAACCTGTAGGACCATTTTTACTTCTAATATTTCGTGTATATTCCTATGCTTGGGCATGAGCCTAGAACTTTGAGGTTACGGAAGATGGAACTCTATATTTTCCATGCAGTTGTATTAAACCTCTAGCTGTTTGGTAGTTAAGCATGTTGACACTTGCTGCTTTTTGACTTGTTCTCACGGCCTTACCTGACGCGGTGTATCACACTATATTTTTATGTAGAAAATATAAACACATACTTGGTGACTGAAGACAGTAGTATCATTTATCCACTGTATGACAACAAAATGTTAATGTTTCCAATAAAGTCTACTGCTTTTACCTGAGAAGTGATCTGTCCTGTACAGGATAGTTGTTTTATAATAAAATGTAAGGGAAAAGAAACCACAGACAAACAGTAAGTAAAAGCAGGAAAGTGCTGGAGCTGGAAAAGGCAAGAAGTTTTTAAAATGTGCTCTGTAGTCTGCTGTAAGTATTTTGTAAATTTGCACAAAACCCAACCAACCAACCAAAAAAACCAGCACAACAAACCAGACAACCCCAAACCCAACAAACAACCCCTGAAAGGAACCGAAAACGTAGACAACCGAAAACAAAACCAACCCCAGATAATGCTGTCAAGGTGTGTTGTAAAGTCTGAATGATGATGGTTTTGTATGCAGATGTTCTGTGTTGAATATAGATGGCTCTATTATTTTTCCCTGGTTATGTTAGAAAAGTCCCTGTGAATGTTGAGGTATGAATGTGTAATTATTTTCTTCATAGATGGGAAATTGAGGCAGTGTTGTGTTGAAGTCAACACAGTTGATTTGTGATAAAGATAGTTGAACTGGAATATGCATCCCAAGTCACATGGTCTTATCTTAATGATTTAACTGCATTAGTGTAGTTATTTTGATAACTTGGCATAGGCGTATACATTTCCTACAGATCCAGTTGCAGGATTTGGGTGTGCAGTTATGCAGCATTTTCTGTATAAGGACTAATTAGTAGCAGATTTTTTTATTTTTTTTTCAGTTGAGGAGAAAAACCTTTTCCTGGATTTTCTTTAGCTGCTGAGTTTGAGAGAAAGTAGTTCAGCACTCCTAGAATGCAACGACACTTTTGCATTATTTAAGGAAATACCTCTTAATTTTTTATAGTGCTCTAACATATCAGGAATTTGAGATCCAGTTCAGTCAGTAATGCTTTTGAGGGTCACAGCTGTCTTACACTCTGAAGGACCAGTTGTGACAGACTGGTAGGAAGCTTTAAAAAATGCTTTTTTCCCCCTATACATTTTGATGCAATTCATTGCCTCTGAAAAATGTATTGATTGGTTCTAGTGCATTTCCAGCTCTGGCTTTCTTCTCAGTTTTTGCTTCTTTCACTCTTGGTTTTGGGCCTCTTTCCTGCTCCTTCTTTGATGTGCCATCTTGATGTGATCTCTTAAAATGTTTCCATGTGAAAATAGCAGCTTTCAAGTGATTTATTGATTTTGTGTAGTACAGTGAGATTAATATTTGAGTGAGAGTATAGTATAGAAATATTTAACATCTATATGTTGCTTGTGACACAGCCTAAAACCTTGTCATTTGAAGCAGAACCTGCGAAGACCTAACGTTTGTGCATGTCACCTTCCAGTGATGTTAACCTGTCAGTTAGCCGTGCCAGCAAAATCTGACACCCTGAGAAAGGTGGTGTCACCTGGTACAGCCAGAATGGTAGAGTGTGTTTTGTGTGAGGTGGCAATGGCAGCTTCTGCCCCCGATGCCAGTTACAAATACACTAACATTTTGTGCTTTGCGTTTTGTTCTGTGTAGCAGGTAGTAGTTCCAAACTCTTCAGTGTCTTCTAGCTATTTTTAGTGCAGTGCCAATCAGGGGTGTGTATGGCATATTCTGAACTCCCCTGGCTTATTTATTTATTCATAAGTTTTAAGTGTTTTGTATTGCAGTTTTTTTACTGTATGACTGGTGAGGGGAGAGTTTTGCTATCAATTCTCATAGAAGTTTTGGCCATTTAAGCCAGTGGCAGAGTTGCTGCTAATTGGAATAGGAGCCTTGGTGATTGTTTTAACAGGTGTTACAACTTCAAAATATGCAGGCTGGGTCCTTGATGACCAGCTTGTGGCACAAATACAGTGAAAATAGAGTAACAGTCCTGCTAATAAAAAAAGATTGTCTTTCATTTTCTTTGTTAATTGTGACCATACATATTACTTTAATCTGTGCAAGAAAAACAATATTTATTCTGCTGTTAACACAGAAGCTTTAAATAAGGGCTTAATCTATATATTGAAAGGATGAAAATGCTAACAAGCTAATTTAATTTGTAGTATTCAGAAATATTAATAAACTGCCTTGGTAAGCAGATTCTCCTACTGATATATTAATGCTTTTTCTCTCTATTGCTGAAGGGAGGTGACTGACAGAAAATGGCAATAAGGAAAATTATGTGGCTTTCTCTTTATTTATGTAATTGATGCTGCAAGTTCACATACATTCTTTAAGATTCACAGATCTCTCAAATACCCTGAGGGCAGATCATGCCTTCAGCTGTGAGTGCAAGGTATCAATTGTGCGTAAAATGACAAAGTACCTATAGATAATAAATATCAATACATATTAATTTTCTAGTATTTCTTGATACTTAAGTATTGGGACACACAGCATCTGTGGGAAATGGCATTTAGAAATTGATAGCATGTAACTATAGCATGTAACTCCAATGTTAGTTTTGAAATGCATGTGGAACTGCAGACTTTGTGGTGTAATCACTTGTTGCATGACTACTTGCTTGTGTGGGGAAAAAACCTCATGTAATGTGTGAGGGCACACCTGTAGCCTTTGAAGGCATTCTAGTTGCTCCACCTACCTTCCTTCTGCTAGAGGTGTATGAGCTGTCAAGGATCCTGGGATGAGAGAGCCAGGTAGATATCTTCTATTCTCTTTTGGTTTTGCTGTTGCACCGGTGATGGCAGACTTTGCCATTGCTGTAAGTAGCAAATTAACTTTGTTTTGTTTGGCATGAGTTCTCTGGTGTTTTGTAGCTGTAGTTAGTGCAGTAATTACACTGTGGGTAGAAGACTGGAGCATCCTAATTTGTTGGTGTTTTGAACCCACTTTTTTTAATGTAACAGCTATAAGTTTTGCGTGCAATGTTGGACCTATAAGCTAGCGCAGAGCTGTTGCTGGTTTTAATGAAGCCTTTATTATATCCTTATATTTTAGTATTTGTTAATTAGCTTTGTATAGCATTTGTTTTTGTCAAGAACTGTTTTTTAAAAATTACCAAGCATGTACTGTTTTGATGTCTTTTGTTGCATCATTCTTTTTAGTACCTCTAAAAACTATGTTATCAAAATACTTATCTCAGTGAGTTGAGAAGAATATAAATTTTAGAATGGTCAGGACACTGCAAATTCAATTGACGTGAATAAGTTCAATGTGTCTGAAAATAAACTTTCCTGTACTTACAGGCACCTATTTTATACTAATATTAATTATGCCAGGACACAATATCAGTTGGGAAACAAGGCATTTGGAGTTTTTATGAAGTCCAGGTGGAGCAGAGATAGAAAAGACCAGAGATGTTAAAATGATCACCTGGATTTAAAATTTTCAGAAGTTAATGGGAAAGTGAAGGAAGAAAGATTTGGGAAAACCATGCTTCAAAGTAAAATTGAGAAGAGAGTAACGGAAGATATACGCAAGCAGTAGATGAGGGAGAAGTAAAAGGAATATAGAGAAGTTAGCTTGTTGTCTGTTAACAGTTGACACTACAAATGGCTTCTTATCTGCTAATCTTAATTTTATAGCTAGCAAACTCTGGGGCATTTGTTGAGATGGGGAAGAAAAAGAGGAGAGGTGGCAGGGAATTAAAGAAAAATCAGCTCCCAGCTCCATGCCTTCATTGTACTCTGCCACCGTTAGAAGACATTTAGGGATTAGTCACATTAGCTATCCTCTCTAAACCCTCATCTTAACATCCTGATCTTGCTCAAATATGCTTTTGGTGGCTGACTGTCTGTGGTAGGGTCTCAGCAAGTTTCACACCCATCTTTAGTATTTGTTCATGGCCCTTAATAAAGGAGTAATGTACAATAGTCTGCTAATGGCTGTTAATGATAAATTTTTTTATAGATTTAATTTCTAATGAGCAGAAATCAGTACTGGTAGCTACGAAGCTGTTTTAGGCTGTCAGCTCTGCAGCTCTGCTACACTTGCGTTTTTAAGGTACAGAAAAGTTAGTTTGAACTTTTTTCATATAATGTTTGACATGAGGTAAAAGCATGCAAACAGCAGCCTTCTGTGGCATAGCTAAAGGCCTAATAACTTGACTATGCATCTGAATCTTCTTTGTCAGGAGACCCATTTCATTTATATTTATAATGGTTTCAAATTAAGAGGGTTAGAAAATGAAGAAGACTGGGACATTACTAAGACATGACTGAGGCTTTAGCTAACCCATACTGTGAGTTGCTTACGGGGAGACATAATATACCTGTAAAAAGGGATCAGTTTAATAGGCTAAATATCGAATACATGCGTACATAAAATACAAATATCCTTTGGGAAAGCTGGAATGTAAGTTGTGGTGCTTTCGGCTCAAAGCTATGGTGCATTCTACATGTGGAGTACTCAGTGTTTCAGAAAAAGGGATTTATTTCGTTTACTTGCTCTAGTACAGTGAAATCCAAACATAGGTTCACAGCTTTTAAAAATCTACTCTCAGATCTCTAAGTACTTAAAAACTGGTGGGGGAAAATAGCAAAACAAAAAGATACTTCTCATCCTGGTTTTAACAAGTTTAATATATTGTGGGCAAGATGATTCTGAAAGCTTAGCAATACACGCGATGTTTTGTAGCCTTAGTTTAAAAAGGCAGTAGGATGATACTGTCTCTTGAAGTAGGTAAGCGAGAAGTTGTTATTGGAAGAATTTTAGAGTGTCTGTTATCTCATGCTTTCATTTGAATATGACTGAGGTCCTACAATGTAGCTACTTTATAATGATTCTGTATGCTTTGAAAATAGTCAAGGGGAAAAATGGTACATAAAAGGAATTCTGTACTCACATTAGATTCCTTTTTCTTTCTGGTTTGCAAGTGCCCAGGGTGGTACATGTGATTTCCAAAATGCTGAATTTGAACACCAGAGAAACTGTAAAACACTTGCACAGCACTATCTATTTATGCAGCATTTTCTAAATATAGGCTAAGTCCTTGTCATAAAGAGTTTGTATATTAAAACAAGACCAGACTTGAGGTGACACAGAACAGCTTGAGAGAGACATGAGAGCTATTGGTGAGGAACTGTGAGGAACTGAACACCTGTTTCAAGTGAAGAATTAGAGGAAAGCTGGAAAGCTTGAAAGAACAGTGAAGATGGCCCACCCCAGTTAAAACCACCCCTCAAAAACCCCAAACCAAACAAAAGCCCCAAAGCCAAATACAAAAAAACAAAACACAGAGCAGGAGTTTGACCTCCTTTTGTTGTCCAGGTTTTTGTTACTAGTTTTTAGAAAGCACTATTTCTTTCTAATTTGTATACTAAAACCCGTAACTGCAATCTGTGGTGAGTTTTTTATTCTTAATGAAGTCATTAATTTAGTATTAATGAAATTACTGTTTACAAATGTAAATTTATGGGTCTAGATTCTCAGCTGGTGTTATACTATTGATCCTTCAGTGGAGCCAGATACTCCTGTTTGGCTAGGAGTATCTGGCAAACTTGTGTTTGCTAGGCTGAGCAGTGACTGCCCAGTGAAAAAGGATGAAGGAGGCAGGCAGTGCAGTAGCTTTTGAACTGCAGTGCCTTTAGCATCTCTCACTTGGTATGTCTTTGGTTCTCCTCTATTCCTCTTGAGACTGTTTTTCTGTTCTGGAATTTGAAAATGGAGCTTGTAAACTTTTGGTTAATTGTGTTGCTCAGGGTTATAGATTGAAACACTAAGGTGCAAACAGCTTATCCAGATTTTCTGTGGGAACAATATTGCTATCCACTGTCCTGGTATGTTGTTTATGTATTAATCTGCACAGGTATTTTTGAATTTGTTAGTTGCTTTCAGCAGTGTCTGACAAAAGAAAGGAAGTCTGTAAACTCTTAATTAAGGTTTTAAGAAGTTTTGAGAAATCAGAGCGGAGAGAGGGAGACTCATGTAAGAGAAAAGCTGCCTAGCAAGCTCATTCTGTGATCAGTATCAATGAGTCAACCTAGGAGAGGAGTCATGTGTGTACTCTGGCTGCTGGGAGCTTCTTAGACATTAAAATGAACTAACCAAAACATGCAAATCTGTCCGTAAGTAGGCCTTGTTAGGTTTGGTGCTCATAATGATATGTGAGAAAAAAGCCTGAGTGGTTTTCTTCTTTGGGTTCTTTTTTTTGTTTGTTGTTTTTGGTTTGGTTTTTTTTTTGTTGTTGTTTGTTTGTTTAATGGTCTTCCTTCTTCCCCCAGGTTATTTTTATGTCATCTTTTCCAAAAGCATAGGGTGGAATGCTTATGAAGGGTGTTGGACTGACACCTGCTTGATGAGAATTGATTTGTTTAAGCCTGTGTGCTGTATCCATTTACACCACCTGAAGCTTTGGCTTTCCTTTTGTTAAATGTCTCTTTGGTACCTCTGGTTTAAGGAGGTATGTTAAAAGTAGAGAAGTAGAAAACTTCATATAGAGGCATCTGTCCGTGCAGTAGTAAATCACTTGCCAATCAGTAGTGAAGAATAAAAATAAATCCATGTGTTTGTATTCAAATAGTGTGAAATCCTACCAAAGTGTTTGAAGTAGTTTGTTGCTCTAGTAGAAAATGAGCTTAGAAATAAAGCAAGGGAGTCTGTGTGAAAGTAAGCTTAACAAACATATGGATTGGTAAGTTGCAGTACTTCAGTCTTTTTGCTAAAATTTCAATTGCTTCTGAACAATTTATGGTAGGGAATATACAGAGATGTGAAAAATAATGAAATGGTGTGAGTGTTTGGCATAGTAATAAAAGCAAAAACCTCTTCATGTGGTTATTTAGTTTGGAACAGAGTTTGGGAAGGGCACTGAAGTGGTTACTCAAGAGCATATTTATGCGTAAAATAAACTTGGTTTGCTCTGTCAGGCAGGTGTGCATTGCCATGTTCCTGTAACACCATGTGCTCAGCTTGTGTGAGGACAAAGCACTTGTTTATTGGAGTGAAAACTTCAGTGGAGATAAACTGATATATGGGGTACAACAAAGTGACTCAAGGGTAAAGCATCCTTTTTAGTCTGGGAATCTTGCTTTGGTACTGTGATAGTTTTGTCTTTGTGTTAGTTGACCTTCAGTCAGTGCTGGTTGTACTTCAGTTGTACTCTGGTTACATTATATGCATATTAGACTTACTTTAATTTATCAATTACGAAGGACTGTTATTGAGGAAAGTTGTTTCATGAGCTGTTTTATTATCTTGAATACCACAGACGTATAATGCTTAGAGGTTTACCTGAGGGATTTAAGGAATCTCTGACAATAGCAACAATTACAGGGGTAGTGGGAAGAATCCTTGAAAGTGTTATATTTATTTCCCTGGAGTTAATCTTTACATATCAAAGTAAATTAACCAGAATATTCTGCTTAGATGTCTCCTGGATTACTGAGTCAAAAGCTATTATGAGCAAAATGTGATTCTTTTTATTCCCTGTTCTACAGTCCTTGCTCAAAGTATGCTTCTAGTGAAGTTGATATAACTGAACAAAGTAATAATCTACATACATTTGTGGTATTAAGGGAAAGACATCAGTCATTATGATATGCATAGGTGACATTATTTCAGGAGATATTTTACTATTTTTTTTTTCTTTTTCTCTCTGTTAACTTTATTTTCGCCATTACTTAATCAATGCATGAAAAAAATGAACAGGTGTTTTTCCTGTAAGGAATGCTAGGTCATAGCTTGTCATATCATTCTGGGAAAATTATTAGGAAGGGTGCAATTGTTTGTCATGAATATGGTTTTCAAAATCAATTGAAGACCCGTGGAGACATGTGCTGTGCTAGAATTGAGTGTTTTCATGCCTCACTTTGTCCGTTTAATGCCCTGGAGGTTTTCCTACTGAGTGGCATTTACTGGAGAGGTCAGCTTTGATGGAGGTTGAAATAATGTCCTGGCTGGAGATAAAGCAGAATATATTTCAGTTTGTTCACTTGGCTAGGAATAGATACATAGAGAGATGAATTTCAGTGTAATCCTCAAACTGTTCAATATGTTGCCCTAATCTCTACAGCTACATCTGATTACAAAAGAAAAACGATCACCAGTAGGCTGTAGAAGTTTCTGCCATCTGTCCTGGTGCTTACCCTTCGTTCACCGTAAGGATGTATTGTGAGCAGCTTGACAGGCTCCCTGAGTATTGCAGCTTTGTATTCTGTTTTTACCTTCTGTCTCTCTTTTGGGTCTGTCTGTTCAACTGGAGCAGCATGTGGGGTTTTCTGTTTCACCAGAACAATGCACTTTCTCAGATCCTTTGGTTCAGTTGCTCAGCTTAGCACTTTGGATTTGGGACCTTCTTTTTATACTGTACCTGAAGTAACAGCTTGTGCAGTGAATTTTTCACAAGGAAGAGGTCTCCTTGGTCTAATCCAGCAAGAGGAGCTGTATGCTTTCCAGCTCCTTCATCCTTGGGATCTTAGTGCTCATGGGCTGGTTTTACCCTGCATGCCTTTTTTAGCTCACTGCATCTCCAAATCCCTGCCATGTAAGTGACTGTACCCTTTAGTTAGCTTTCTGGATTGTGCTCATCCTTAATCCTCATCTGATGCTTCACTGTTTCTGTCTGTTGGGAAGATCTTGCTAGACTTGAAACCACAGGAGGAGTGGGATAGCATATACTTCCAGCAAAACAATAGCTTTCTAGCAGCTCCTGGCTAACTTTATGGTGTGTAGTTGAAAGGAATATGATTACTTGTGATTGCTGTGGAGAAACAGGGTGCTGTCTTTTCCAGAGCTCAGGCCTACAATTCACAACAATGTTTTTCATGCCGAGGTATCTCATTCATCTATATCACATTTTCTCTATGTCCTGAGTGTAATAAACAATGTCATTAAAGCTAGTCATGACCTCCATGGGCTTTTGAGAAAATACTATCATGTGGAGAATAAGGCACGGACCCCGTTTCTGGTTAGGAAACGAAATCGTTTATTTCCAGAAGGTCCAGGGTTGATA
>JANRGW010038594.1:11103-58998 GCA_024733675.1 Psilopsiagon aymara | reverse complement strand
GCCTTGGGGGTGGCGGTGCCCCAGTCGGGGCCGCCAGCGCTGGGCGCGGCGACCTGCTGCTGTCGCCGCCCCTGCTTTCGGACTTCGCTCCCGTGTCTGTGGGGGTCGGTGGGGATGCGCTGCCGTTGCACCTTGGAGAGAGCCGGCTTCGCCCAGCTCCGTCTCCGGGAAGGCGCCGCTCCTCCCTTCTTATCTAGCGAGTGCCTTCCAGGGTCGCTGTCCGCCGAAAGCTTCGCCCCGTCCCTGCGTCCTCCTGAGTCCCATAGCTCAGGCCAGGGCAGACACCGTATCTATTCTTGGCCGACTTTACCCACGCCTGCCTCTCGCCCTGCTGGGGCTTGGGTGGGTGAGGGAGACCCACGCAGGATCTGTAGAAACTTTGTGCACAGATTCTCTCTCCATCCCCCTTTCGTTTTGGGAAGAGGGTGTCTTCAATCAGGGCAAGATCTGAAAATATTGGAGGCTGGTACCAGAGCAGTCCGCTAGCAACTAGGACTAAGCGCCGCGGGAGGCTGGTGCCCGAGGACATGAGTGCTGGGGAAGGGGAGCCTGTAGCGGGAGGTAGGGAGGGAGAGAAGGGGATGAGAGCTGCTTGGACCGAAAGGCAAATGCAGAGGCTGACAGTGATCAAAACTAGGGGCCGCCTCTTAGCTGAGTGTGACTGGCTTATGCACCCACTGGGGTGCTCAGTGAGACCGAAGATAACACCGTGTTATCAGATTGGCCACGGGTACTTTCCCTGCTGGTGCACAGCGAGCCTTGAAGAAGCAGTGAAATCGGAGCAGAGAGCGTTCAGGGGCCAGTGTTTCGTAAACTTCGGAGGGTCCCAGGACTCATCAGTTCGGGCTTTCTCCTACCCTTTGTGTGTGTGAAAACGAGAAGGCTCAGAGGAGCTGGAAGCCTTGAGGCTGCTGATGTTGCCAGTAATCTCAGGAGACCAGGGTCACTGTGAGCTACAGACTGAACTTGGCTGGGGCTTGGGGTGGTTCTTTGGGTTCACCCATGTTTTTTTTCTCCAGCTAAAGTACTGGGTCCCTGCATGCTCTCTGCTCCAGCGAGGTGGACTGCCTTTCCCTGCTTTCCTCAAAACCTGACATAGCAGGGGCCATGTGAAATCTCCCATCCTCCAAGTTGTGTTCTGCGAGCTTATCACAGTGCTAGTATTTATCTCCACCTCCTCCCCTCTTCTCCCTTCCCCCAAGATGCTTTGCTTTGCTTGCAGACACAGTGTGCAGGATGGTGGGAGACTAATCATAAATTGACCTTGGAGCACTTCAGTGCCTCAGCAGGGCTGTTAATTCCAAAAGAGCGCAGAAGAGTTTGGTCCCAACCCTTAATAGTGCCAACTCCAAATGTTTGAGAGGTGGTGTGAATTTAAAGAGAATGGATGCTCTTACTGATGATTTTGCATCCCTAGAGTCACTCCATGCATCAGTCAATCATTAGTCTATCTGAAGAAGCAATTTCTAAGCCTTAGTTTGTTTCTGACAGTCCTCTGCTTAATCTTTGCTCATCAGTTTTTCCTCAGCTCAGCAATGTTATTAGATGGGCCCAACATAGAGCAGTGAGATGGTGTCACATCATCTTGATGTTGGTAGCTGGAAGCAGGGTTAATCTATTTGATTTGCAAATCTGTATTTGAAGGTATCTCAGAGTCATTTAAGTGTGAAATTATGTGTATGCGTATCTGTCTGTATGCAAAAACTTTTATATACCTGTGTGTGTAGTGTGTATGCAACAAATGGGGAGTTCATATTGCAATAATGTTGGATAATAGTTGCTGACTTGTGAAAATAAAATTATGGAAACAGTGATATGTCATTGCAGCATATCTTAAGTAGCTTGGATATTTTATTTTGAAACAATCTGATTTTTTTGAGGGGTGGAAATGTAACTCCTTTTTTTTTTTTTGAGTGGATATTCATGGTCAGAGTGGTTATCATACTTCTACACTAAGCAGAAGTAAAACAATTCAGACAGTATCAATGGAGGATTTTCTCCAACTGAAGAGGTGTGTGGGGGCAGCAATTCAGACTATACAGCCCCAGGCAGGTGATGATATAAGCTTAAATATGACATACGGGGATGTACATCTGAATTAAATCTGTGAAGTACAGTGTAAAATGGATTACGTTTTATAGAAAACAGCATCAAAATTCAGATGAGTGTGATGGTTGAAAGGTATGAATATGTTTGTATGTATCCATAGATAATTGGATTCTTGTGACTGAATTTTTAAATTAACGCAATTTTTATTCATTAAGTGAAACGTTAAAGGTTTGTGGGTTGTTTTTTTTTTCCCCCTTGTATCTGTCTCCAAGTCCAAACCTTAGTGAATTGCACTAGAGCTGTCATAATGTGGGTGAATACAGCAGTTTTCAGGGATATAAATATCTGTTAACAAATGAGTATTTTTAACCTCCAGAAACATTGAAAGGAGGGAGGAGAGCTCTGGGTTCTGGAAGTGGAGGCTAAGATAATCTTGAAATATGTAAATAGAATTGTGTCTCTTGCTGGTTGTTTCATTCTAATGCACTGGAAATTACTTGGGTTTTTTTTTTTTTTTTTTTTTTTTTTTTTGTTGTGTTTTGTTTTGGGATTTTTTTTTTTTTTTTGGTCATAATAGTCGACATTCTTTGTATATTTCGATGTCTCCTGAAAAGCAGATTGATGAGAACTTGGAGAGCTGAGATGACTAATACCAATTTTAGTGCTAGACTTGAGCAATAAAAGTAATTCTGACCTTTAGGCTGGTAGCCAACTCATTACTAAAATTCTTCCAGTGCAGCTTTTACTCTGTCTTATTTCGTGACTGAGGGAGCACTGGCTGGGAATCAAATGGAAGATATTTCAGTATAATGCAACCTATTAAGTTTCAGGTAAATCTGAGTGACATAAAACCATACAACAAGATCAGATAGCATATGTAATTTTATTAAAAAAAAAAATTAAAATCCAGCAATAACAATCTTTGATTTGGTCAGGTAGAATTTAGTTTTCCAAGAATTCTGTTTTCAGAACCTGAGTTGTATGTCTTCTTCTGATTACCTCCTTTTATTGATTTTGTACTTTGTAAAATACAAACTCTTTCTGATTTCCCTCCCAAAGGTATTAGATATTTACCTCTGCTTTATTACAGCTGTACCTTTCTTTAAATGCTTGTTACCCTGGCTACCTACTCCCCACACAGCTGCAGATTGTTTTCATAGTATGCATGAGTGCTGTCATCAGTCATGGAGGACAGACAGATGTTCAGCCTGAACCACAGTTAGGACTTGGAGCTATTTTGCTATCAGTAAGTGGTTATATTCAGAAAGGTTATTTGAAGTCAAAGATGAGACTTAGTCTTGATGGGAATACATGACAAGAGGTACTGTGATAGTTTACTCTTACTTTTTTTAGGTGATAGCTGATCAGAGAGAGTTTTGCAGCCTCTTCACCATAATCATCAAGTCTACCATTGGATTTGCATCTTAAGTGGACTCCTGTATGTTTTCAGACAGTCCAGTATGTTAAGTAGACTTTATTTTTCTGATATCTTTAGGTTGTTAAAGTAGCTTCTTTTGATGTAGGGTCAGATAGTCAGCTTGCCAGAATGATGAGCTTTTCCAGCCTCTCTGTTGCTATCTGACATCTGCCTCCATTGAGATTATTATGGTTTCTGCTGTGGAGATGTCAGGACAGGAAAAGACATCTAGCCAGTTAGACCATTTAGCTTATTTCCTTACTTTTGTTCAGCATGAGCGGTACTTAAAACATGTCTATGATGCTTGTAATTTTTAAAACATATTAAAGCCCATGTAGTAACCAGTCTCGCATGTATACATGACATGTTCATCAAGGTATCGCAAGTATTCTTGAAACCTAGAAACTGTAGTCAGTGAGGATAATTGTATTTAAAAATCTTTTTTAAATCTGTTTCCTTGCAGCCTAGATATGCCTTTCTTTTCAGTACTCTGGCTTCCTATGCTGTTTGATATTTTGCTTTTTCTCTAATATTGTATAAAGGAAATGCCTCATTCTTGCAACCATTACTTTTGACCTGTGTGACCCTCCTTTGAAATAAATTTGATTGTAATGTGGTGTGTTGTTCAGATCAGAAGAGGTCATTTGTGTAGCATGGAACAGGACTGTGCTCCCTTTGTTCTTTTGGAATCTTTCATACTTGTGTCACATTAAAATTCATATGACACATTTTTATATTGTGCTGGCTGTGCTCGTAGGCTCAAACTTTCTTGTAACAGATTGGAATCCCTTTGTTGCCTCCTAATAAACTAAGCTGTGAGGATTTCATGCCCTGTTGAAGTGCTGTTCCTTAGATGAAAAACAATCTGATGTCACATTGGGAAGTCTAATTAAAAATGAGCATTGTGCCACTTCTATATTCTTAGTTTGACCCATATCAGCCTTTGAAGTAATAATCTTTTTGTCTGTGTGGGGTTTTTTTGTCTTTTTTTGTATGCTTTGGTAACAGAACAGAATTCTGTCTATCAAAAGTTTTCACGAGGTTGGTGAATAAATACTGATTTTTCTGTGTTTCTGCATACTAAGCAGAGTTATTTCCTTAGTGGTTCAACTTATACTCTTATATTGCTATCTGAAGAGAAAATTGTACCTGTCAGTCAGTCTTGATTGAGTAATAAGTAACAGGTGGCTCTTAGTCACCAAGTGAAAAGTTTTACCATATAACTACCCTGCTATCTTAACTATGCTTTTAGATCATTGCAGGTACCTTTTCTGGAAATGAACATCGCGTTTCTTATTCTGTTGTCAACTGTGTCTTCGTCAATCAGCTAAGAATATGAACCTCTGATTGCAGCTTGGCTTCTCTTGGAGTCGTGCAGAATGTGTATTATAAGATCCTGATATTTAATTGGTGTTATGTATATACTTAGGGTAAAGAAAGCAAAGGGATCTGCAAGATGTCCTGGGTTTGAGGTTAAGTGATTGATGGCAGCAGCTTTGCAAGTAGGTCATGATGAAATCAAAGGTTTTTCTATTTCTTTGAGTTGCCATTGCATATCCTAAGAAACAAACAAGTAAATGAAAAAGCCCAAGAAAATAGTGCAGCTTGGAATGGGTATCTTTTCCGTAGATTATTTTATACTATTGCCTATGGGAGATCTGCTCAGCTTGTTTGAAAGCACTGAGATTGCGGTTTATGACTGCACCCTGATGGAAGACCTAAACTATGAGTTACATCTCAGTGCATGAAAATGATTCAAATGAAACTGTAAAAACTTAATTTCTATTTATAATGAATTTATTTGAAGTTTTGTAAAGCTCCAGACTGACAGAATTCTTTCTATGTAAAGCAGTTCCTTTTTTATACTAGTTCAAGACCACCTGAGATACGGAATTAAAAGGATTTCACTGTAATCCGTTAAAGGGTCCAGTCACATTTTCTACTTAATAGTAAAAGAAAGCATCATTTTAAATACCAAAAACTACTGCTTTAAATACTTTATTGCTACTGTTACATGAACGGATTTGAGGAATTAAATGGAAAATACACAGATTTCCAATTTGGTCATTATGGAAAAAACAATAATTTTGAGCTTTTGACCAGTTCATATTGATCCAGCATACTGTGCAGGAAATGGAAAGAAATATCTGGCAGCCATAGTAAACAAGGACAGAAGTCCAACTTTTTTTTTATGGTAATATTTGTGTCTAAGGGAACTTGTGAGTCAGGCTTGTGGTAATCACTTTGGAGTTGCTGTGCTCTCCAGTTGCTTTTCTTGATGTGCTTTTCCATCTCTTGATTCTGAAGAGGTGTGATAGTCAAAGTCCTATTAATTTTGTAATGGATGGTGCATATTTAAAGGGACAAATAGTTTATCTTTTGCAGATGGCATATCACATCCATGTTATCAGTGGATTAGAGATGCTTCTATTTTTATTCTTGTGTGTATTAGCATTAGCCTTAGTGAGATTACACCTTAGCTATATGAAGATTACACAAAGAGAACTGTTTGTAAACTTGATCTGTTTCCCTTGTGTATTGTGAGATGGTAAAATTTTGAGAGTATATTTGTATCTCCTGTAAGGTGATGGCCTTCTGGGGTTTTTTTTCCGTTTCTTTTTTTTTTTTCATTTAGAAGTCTGTCATTTTTGTCCTAAGATGGTCATTACAGACTCTATGAAAAGACACTGAAGTCAATTTAAAGGTACCTATTAACTTGGGTGGTTTTCGTTCAGAGTCCAGGCAAGAACATTATCTGTGTGCATAGAACATGAATCTCCTTGTTGTAAAATGCCCTTGAAATCCTACTCAAAGGAGTTGTCCTTTCTCAAATCGTTAATTATAGAAGGAACATTCTCTGTAAATCCTTGAAATACACAAGGAATTATGCATGTAATTCCAGTAGCGAGTTTTCTTTCTAGTTTTTTAGAAACAATCTCTCTTCGAATCATTCATTCAGATTTTTGCAAGCAGTGCAAAATGCTTTATAGCCGTTGCCTGGCAACAACATAGTCAGGCAACAGCAGTTGTTAGTTGTACATTTATATATACATGACTATGTACAGAGAACACATTTTAAATAGGAACTAAAGAGGAATTTTTTTAATAAACCCCTCTCAAAAAAAAAAAGTACAAATAAAGGGGTTTGGGTCCGCTTGATGTTGGACAGTTTCTTTTATTTTTGGCTCTGTAAAAGATGTGCCATTTGAACAGCTTTTCACAAATGTCATGATGTAGTTAATATACTCATGCAGGCATCCTGAGTTATACTACATATTCTTGTTGCTGAAGGTAAAAATACTGTAATATGTGTAGATGCTAAATTATATCCCTCACTGCCCTTTAATAATGCGTTATTGAAGCAAAATGTGGGTACTTTATACTGTAGCCTTTCACATCTGTTATATTGAAAATAATAATTGTGTATATTTTGCATGTTGTGTTTTAATCTCTTCAATTTGCAATGCATTTCTAAGATTCAAAAAGATATCAGTGTATTGTTTTAATCATTATTTAGCTGGGGTTTTTTTTCCCCCAAGTTAAAATACACAGTTCCAGTCTAGATACCATGACACGTCTTTAATAAAGTCAACAAAGCTAAAGAAGGAAACCTTTTAAACTTTTGGAGGAAGTTTGTATATGGTAGGTCAAAATTGCATACTTAGAAAAGTTGAGGAAAAGTAGAGTTTGCAGTGTCCTGACACTTGTGTGTCGCATAGGTACTTTCTTTCTATTAGTTTTTTTTTTTTTTACTGTTCAGGAGGCATCCCCACACATCATGGCTGAGAAGAAAATTTGTGTGATTGTTTAGTGCACCTAGTAAATCACTATAACTGGTAGAAGTCAAGAGATTTTCAAACAGTGAGATTTTCAGCTGGTGTGAGAATTGTATCTACTGACTCCAGGAGTACTCTTATTAACCAGCATAGGCAGCGTCTTTCTCGGAAAGCTGAGACTAAAACTGAGGAGTTTTGAAGATTAATGTTCATACTGAAGTCTACTTAGAAATTAAGGTAAAAAGTAATGCAGTTGGTATTAATGAAATGTACTTTTCAGTGAGCTCCACTAGAAAGTAAGTCTTCCAGATTTTGCAGCTTTTTAACAATTGTAATGTGTGAAATGTGTCATTACCATCATACTGAGAGGTTACAAGACCATGCAAATGATGCCTCACAGGAATTACTGTTCACTTTAGATGCACATAAATTAGGAAGATAATTAATGAAAGTGGTACATCTTTTAAAAGATCTTCTTTCTCTCTGTTGTTCATTAGCCAAACTGGTCTTCATCATCTCCAGCTTATCTGCACTGAACTTTGGAAATGTTCTATGTATTAATGTGTCAGAGGAGGTAGACAGTACATGTTCATTGCAAAAAGAATTAATAGCAAAGTTTAATATCAAAAGTTTTTCACTGTGTAGAACCAATTTAGAACTGCTTTTTAGGAGAAAGTTTATTGTACTTTTAGTACTATCTGTTCTTTGTGCCTGGAATATTTTTGTTAAACGCTTACTCTGAGGTCCCCTCCCCTCAGAGTGAACCCGTATATTTTTTTTTTCTCATGCAAGCTTCTTTTTCTTTCAAAGAGGAAAGAATACATGTAATCTTACAAAACAATAATACGAAAGTGAATACTAAAGGAGTAGTTATTGCTTGTGTGCAGTGCCTAGAAAGAGGAGACTGCTTGTGGTTGGCCTTTAGGCATTATTGTGGTAAATATAATATGTATTATCATTGTTTTTATTTTTTGTTCTTGATCAAACTTTTAGAGAATATAGTCTTTGACAAAGTAATTACCTTGATACAGTAACTGCATTTTCTAGTCCAGGTATGATGAGAGAATGTGAAAAAAATGAGGCTTAACTAAGGACGGAGAAAACTTCCATTTTAGCTGATGATATACTAAATAATTAATCACTGGATTAGTATGATGATAATAAGGTGCTTTCAAATAAAATTGTTTTGCTGATGAAACCATTTTTTGTGATGCAGTTAGAGTAATAATGCTTTCTCAGAATAATAATTATTTTTCTTCTTTAAACTGTATTCTTAAACTCTGTCTATGGATACCTCAGCAGGATGTGGAGTTTTCTACAAGAACAGAAAAAGAGCAGGGGTTTCTTGGCACAAAAAAAACCAAGCTGTACTTGATAAATGTGTGCTCCTTTCAGCTGCTAAATACCTTGAGTTCTGAGATGTAGCAGCCACTGAAGATCCTCAGCTTCTCATATTATTCTTAATTAACATAATTCTTATTCATCCGTCATTTATGCAAGGCCAAATACTATGTTAGTGAGATTGCCTACTCTTACATTAGCCATTCTTGTTATTAAACTGCAAGATGTTTAACCTACTGTCCAAGGGAGATTGAGACTTATCACCTGGGATGGCTTAAGTGTCTCATCTGGGAATATATTTACTGACTTCTGAGTATCAGAGAGGTAGTGAAGATACATCAAGCTATAACTCTGGATGTAGTACTGTATTTGATGCTTGGTATTATTATTCTCAAAGTTAGTTTTTTGAACTCCATCCATGTATGCTGTTACTGATAATCCTAACAAGACTGAGACTTAGAGAGATACAAATACACAAAGAATTTTTGAGAGTGAAGAGAATTATAATGCTGCTGTTGGCCTTTCATTTGAAAAGCATTTATTTGTGTATAAGTAGGTATGTATATAAAAGAAAAGCAGCATCCGAACAACAAAGCTTGAAGGTAAATTACTGTTGTAACAAGAAGGGTAGTAAAATAGGAAATATTTTACTTTTTTATTTTCTGTCCTTCTTGTATCTTAAACTACAGTAAGGTTTTTGAGCTTTTTGCACTGTGAATGGAATGACGACTTTCTAGAAGACAGAAATCTTTGTGCTTGCATGTTGGACTATATATGAGAAGAGTTAAATTTTAGTCTTTTTCAGAGATGTACTTTGTAATCTTGAGCACTTTGATTCATTCTTTTCTTATTCTCAATTATACTAAGCCCACTGTACACTACATAAATTAAATTTAAAGCTACATTAAGGCCCCTTATGCTGCCAGTGTAGTGAATGTTGTTAGCAGAAATAGGAAACAGGCTTTCTGAGCTTAACTTTTCTGTCTGTAAAATGAGTATAATCTCCTTTCATCCACTACTCTTTGTTTTGTCTGCTTCAACTGTAAACTCCTGTTAAATTCTCTACTTAGATATGTAGGTGATCATGATCAAAGCTGTTATTAGTTGCTAACACTGTGTAAAATACGTGAGAATAAATCAGAATTTTTAACAGTTTTGATTCACAGGGCCATGGAATGGCTGAGGTTGGCAGTGACCTCTGGAGGTCATTTCATCCAGCCCTCTTGCTCAGGCAAGGTCACTGTCTATTTTAATATTTTATGAAGACTGTTACTTTTGTTTGGAAGATATATTTAATTGAATTCTTCTGTGAAATGTCTTTTTTTTCAGTCAGGATTTGTTCAGGTGTCTGAGTTATTTTATTTTTGTTGTGTATAAAGAAAGTAAATCTGAAGTCTTTAATGGTTTCACTTAGAAAAGTAGGTACTAAATATGTTAAAGGTAGAATTATTCACATCTTATCTGTCAGAAGAATTCTGAAAGCTGATTACCGTCCATGGGACAATAGGGTTACTGGTCTGAAGGTGCAGATGTAAATTTTGGACCCAGACATGCAGAAATTTGCTGTATTTGTCAAATGCATGTCACAAAATGCAACACCCTTATTTTACGCAGGCAGAATTTTTAGAGCGATTACATCAACATCTCTTTTCTTTTCTAGTGCAGTGTATCAGTGGTCAGATTTTGAGAAGGTGTCAGAGTTTTCTCATCTCCAAATTTTATAAAAGGCATATTCTGCCACAGAAAAAAAAAAAAAGAATTGAAAACCCCATACTGTCTGGGCTTATGTGAAGTTTCAGCTAACTAATAGTAATACTTAGCCTTAATTATATTGCACGTTTTACCCATTAATATCTCAGAGCTCAGCACAGGGAGCATGTAGCATCATAGTCACATAGAGGAAGATCTCTGGGACTTTGTGCAGGTTGTAGGAACAATCAGTTGAGTCAGCTTGCAGAGTCTAGAGATGACAAAATGTGTTGATTCTTGAGGAAATCTGCATACACAGTATGTGCAATTAAAAAGCAGTATAGAAGCATTTACTGAAAAGAAATGTATAAAGTTAAAAAGTAGTTAATTTAATTATGTCCCTCACATTGTTCAAGGCCAGGTTGGACAGAGCCTTAGGTGACATGGTTTAGTGAGATGTGTCCCTGCCCATGGCAGTGGGGTTAGAACTAGATGATCTTAAGGTCCTTTCCAACCCTAACTATTCTATGATTCCATGGTACAGTTTGTCCAGAATAGTAATGCTAGCATAAGCACTTCCAAAAGAATATTTGTAACAGCCAGTATTGTCAGGGTACTGGTTTGCCTTTAATAATAATAAAAATAAAAATCTTTTTCGGCAGCCTTTTGAAATCACTGAAAGATTTGTATTCTCTACAGTACATTACAGCTCAAAGCAAAATGCTAATGTGATGTGTAGTGGTGGAATATATTCTAAAGCTTATGCAGTGTCAACGCACTTAAAGTAGTAATATGTTTAATGAAACCCAGATCCTTGTTCATGTTACATTTTTTCCAATTATTTAATAATCCCAAGGTTTAGGATTTTTTAAATAATGAAAATTCTAATTTAGACCCATCCTAAAGAAGAATAAGAGGAAGGGAAATTTCAAAACTAGGCAAATATACTATTTTTTCGTGTAAGTACAAAAGCATGTATGAACTAGATCAGCTGGGTTTGGGGGATGTGATCGTTCCTCTCATTAGATCTCACTATTCTGCATAGGTACATTTTTAATTGCTTTTAGCATGTAGTAGGATCAGTCAGCAGGAAAAGCTGTGCAAAAGGCAAAAAGTTTCTCAGCGGTAAATCTACATTTGCACGCGAATTGTAACTGGTGTGAATTGGTGACAGTGAGATTTACAAAAAACAGAGTAAAAAATTCAAAAATCTAACTTCCCCTTTTGGAACAGAATCTCTAACAGCTGTTATGATAACGGCCTAAGGTGTATTTAAATATATAAATATTAAAATATAGCAGAAAGAATAAGGAGCGAAAGAAAGGAAGCAGGCTTCTCTATGCTGATGTTATTGCGGAAAAGCAGGAATGGAATTATTTTTATGGTCCCAGAGTTCTTAGTAAAGCAGAAGACAGCATTTTTTTTTTTTTTAAGGTAGAGTAGAAATGTTAGTGCAAAGGCTCTATTTCTAGAATATAAGCCATTGCACAGTACAGGACTTGCCCAAGACTTGGAGGTCAAACAGGTTATTGGTTATATGCTGCCATTTCAGGCATTCAGGTTATCTTGAAGAATTAGTTCTGAATGCCTGCAGAGGATCATTAGAGACGACTCTTTTCAAACATTTCCTAATCATTTGGAATGAAGTTAATACTTCCAAATCGTGAAAGGGAGCTATAGCTAATGATAACAGCTTAGCAGCCAGTGGAGAACATTAGCTAAACCATTGGAATTACGCATCTGAGGTGCTTCAGAAACTGAAACTGCACAAGACATAAGGAGGCATCTGTGGAGAAGTCATGGAGCAGAGTTAGGTGAGATTTATGGGCAATCAGAGGAAAATTTTTACTGGTAGGGCTCATATTGTACATACTTGAGGGTAAATGTTATTGTAGTAGGTTTTATGCAATAATATACCTATAGTGTTTTGATGCATTGCTTTGGGATTTTTTTGAACTGAAAGAGAAAATAGAAAGTGAATTTTATTTGTAAATGATTTTGGCATGACTTTGACACAATCATACTGTAATGCAGTTTGTGTCCTAAGAGAACTTGGGTTAGATACATTTCCAAATGTTTTTGGAGGTGTATTTTCCGAAACTCTTGATGTCAGAAAATAATTTTTGCCTAGATTTGTTTTTTTTTTTTTTCTCCTCTGAAAAAACAAACCCGTAGTTTCTGCTGTGTTTCTGTATAATGTTATTCTGTGCTTACAGTAATTTCTCCTAAAAAGAAATACTCAAGGTGAATCTTTGCTGCTGCAATACGAAGAAAATTGAGTTTGAAATTGTGGTGAGGTAATACCTTGTTCAGGTCAGGATCCACTACCCTGTAATATGTGAAACATATCCTAGACCAACGTGTAGGTAAATAATTGATCTTCTGATAGAAAAATTAACATATTGCCATCCTGCAAGTTACCAGAAAGAGTAAATATCTGTTCTCATTTAAACAAATGGATACACGTCCTGATATACTTAATTGATTCACTTGTGCTAATTTAAAAGGGTTGAGCTAATGTGCCAAATATCTACTTGTCAGTAGAAAAGCATATGAAGAAATACAGTCTCCTTCAGAGTATGTCAGGCTTTTCGATCTAGGAAAATGTAAGAAGCTGTAAATGATACTGATTTTTGTTGACCTGAGATAACCCACAGTAGTGCCACAGCTGTGCTCTTACTGGTGCTCGTATCTGAGTTGAATTTGCAGTAGATGAATGGAGTTAAACGAAATGGAGAGTGCTACTTGCCACCCTTTGAAGTCAACTTTAGACAGCCGCAAAGCATAGCTGTTCGGATGATTATGACTGAAGTAGTGAAGATGGAAGAAACTCAACTAGCATAGACTTTTAATTTCTACTTGTCAGTAGGGATTTTTCAGTAAGTTAGGTTTGCAGTGAATTTATATAAAAATACAGAGAAAACTGTATTTTTACCACTGCTGAAGTGGGCCAAATCTGCCCTTGATGTGCAGATGTCACTGAAAGTGTATGTGTTCGCAGGTGTTACACACCATCCACAGGACTCTCCGTAGGAGTGAATATTTTTGTCAAGTTTCATTCATTCCTTTGTTACAGCAATTTTCATAAAGTAGAGCTCTGGCAATCCCAAAAATGCTATTAAAAACTAAGCTGAATAGAGCAATTACTCATTTTCAAAATTCATTTTCTAGGTAGTTAACTAATTTTAGTAATGTATCCCATGTAAATGGTATTTGTTCACATTTTGTGTTTCAGCTTTTCTTTGGAATCGGGAGGGTTAAAAAGCTTAATTTCTGAAACCAAAAATTGAAATGCTTGTGTAATATTTTGTCCTCAGGACCAGATGCCTTAGGCATAGGCCTTTAATCCCTATGCCCTAGTTACAGCAATTAAGGTTCATGAAATATAAATTTTGTTACATATGCATCTTGGTTCCTCCTTTTTTCCTCTGTTTCAAAATCAGTCTAAAATATTAATGACCACATTAAATGCACTCTGTTTTATGAAGAGCTGTTAATATTGCATTCTAGTTATCCTGACATGCAATGAATGACATTTTCTAACATTTACACTTAACTGTATTCTCTTGCTGAAGGAAATCTGACTTCTATAATACAGGTTCTTGTAGGCCTGACTCTTTATCTGCATTTAAATAAAAGGTGCTGAAGATACGCAGCACTTTGGAAAACCACAGCTTATAATTGTTCATGATTTCTAGTGCTGCAGTGCAAATTTATCATTGTCGAACTGTGCTGGGGGGAAATCGAAATGCCTAACAGCTTTGTGATCTCTGCCTGAAAAAGCTTACACTCTAACATCTGAAATGTTAAAGCTATCCTTCAAAGTCTCATTTTCTTTTATTTTTTTTTTCACTGATTTTTCACTCCATCTAAATTTATCATCCATTTCTGCATATCATGTCTATGCAAATGGATTTCTAAAGCTTGATTGTAGCAGTTGCCTTCTTCCCCAAAACTGATGAAGAAATGGTCACTGATGTGAATAAAGTTCCCCTGAGATCATGTGTATGATAGTTTTGTTTGGATGAGGGAAAGCACTGGTAGGGCATGGGGGTACAAGTAGTGGTGGGAAACCAAGGTGGTTTATGTGGTTCAAAACTGAAACGATAAAAGAAGTGCTGTTTGTATATCAACAGGTATAGCAAATGAAGAATTCACATCCTTCTTGGGGGTGGGATTTTTGTTTGTTGCTGTTTTTTTATTTATGTTTTATTTTTAAGACAGAGGCATATGTCACTGTAAAGCAACTATATCTACTTAAATGTAGCCAGAAAAGAGGCACTTAGCTGTTCCACAGCAAAAAGAATGACTTAATAAACCCCAGTGTACAATCTGTCTCTGCTGTAGCTCTTGGCACACAACAGCTCTAATTGGTGAAAGCTATTGAGGCTGTAATTGCTGATTTTGCAGTACTGCTGTGTTTACTGATAAGGTTTAATGCAAGCTCAAATTTGTTAACTGGAGAGAAACAGTCACACTTGCATGAAGAGTGTGAGGACAAACAGCAGGCTTTTCTGAGGCACCAAATGACAATGAGGTATTTCATGACGTGGCATCATTAGATTTCCCCTTTGAGGCTAATGAAATGTTTTTCTTTTAACAGAAGAGCAGGAAAAATGTTTGAGCTGTATGTTACATAGTTAATACTTAAATAAGCCTATAGTTGAAGTGATGTCTGGATGTTCACCTTGTTGATTGACACAACGATCATCAGTTTCTTTTTTTTTCTTGAGGAAGGGCAGATGCAACTGTTAAATTTGCATTGGGTAAGGAATTCTGGGATGCAATGGAGCATATGAAAGAAGAAACTCCAGTTGTGCTCAGAAGCCTAAGATTATCTACATAAATAATTTTATCTTCCTAATATTGAAATTTCATCTTAGTATCAAAACCTATTTCGCAAGGTGCCATTTCATTCAGCTGAACAAAACAAAAGCTTTGCTGTCTGCCAGATGAATGGACAGCCATTGCATTTAAATGTTAAAAAGTTTAGTCCTTGAACCGAGATATCCTAACATTCATTTTTAATGCAGTATTATTAGTGTAATGCAGTACTCTTTAAAGCTACTAACCTGCTGTTTCATTTCTGAAGTATAAGCTAAATTCATTATTTGTGTTAGAGTTTATGTAGTAGTAATAAAACTACGAAGTAATGTTATTATATGGATGTTTATGTGCCAAGAGCTAAAAGGAGAAATAAATGGAAGTGTGTTTTGTGCATAACATATAACTCTTGACGTGCCAGTTTTCTGTGTCTTAGCATGTTTTTCATCTCTAGGATAGATAGCTTAGACCAGAGGAAAATGTAAAATACTATCTGAGTGAAAAGCACATACTACTGTGAACTCCAAATGAGTTTTTGCCTTCATGTTTGAAAGTACATGACTTTATTTAGAGATTTTAGTCCTTGCATATTGTTGTTGTTTTAACCTCAGCCAACAACTAAGTATCATGCAGCTGCTTGCTCTCCATGCTCCTGGTGGGATAGGGAGAAGGATTAAGATTAAGATTTATTTAATTTTGTTACTGGGCATACTGTATCATGAGTATTCTGTAAGCAAGATGTCATCTCACATGGTTCATAAAGTGCATATTAATTGGCACAACTGAATGTATGTAAAAAACCAGATAATTATACCTTAGAACAGTGCTTTAATCCAGTATTTATTAATGCTCAGAGGGTGAGAAATTGGGCATGTTCAAGTGTACCAAGAAAAATAGTAGTAATCAGTACTGTATTGTTTCTCTACAGTTTAAATAGAAATGTCAAACATACATTAATTAAAAAAACAATTTCAATTTCAATTAGTAGCCTGCTTTGATTGTAAATTTGTCTACCCACTAGACCAATTTTGATTCAAATGGTAGTCAAGTAAGTTATAACTCCATGTGGGTCTATGCCACTGTAAAATATTAAAAAAGTTGATTTACATGGTATTTTAGATATGTAACAGGACAGCTTTTTTTGAATACAGACAAGTGATTTGAGTTTCTTCAGGGCTGTGCAACCTCTGTAGAAATACATAATGTTGGGTAGTTCTGGCCTTGAAAGGCTGATGGAAAAAAGCAAGACTTCTGCCAGTGAATTCATAGTTAAACAGAACTAATTATTCACATGTAAGATGCATTCCAAGTCAAGAATGGCTGTATTTGTCTCTGCTTTTAAAAATCTTGGAGGTTTGCAAGTCCAGCTCACAAGAACGACCTTTTTTCCAGACTATTTGGCAAACTTGTGTGGTTATCCAGAGAATGGGTAGCACTTTTTTCTTCAATCACTCTCACTCAGAATCTATTATCTACTATCATTCTGCTACCCACAGATGCAGCAAAGTGCACGGAAATATTGTTAATTTTACTAAAATTCGAACAGCATGATATTTCCAAGAAGAGTTATGGAAAAGGCAAAGTAACTTGTGGTGTCACAGGTTCATGCTCTCTTGACTCTGAGGCTGCATGCTTCCTTTTGGGGTTAAAGAAACATAGGTATTTTCCTTCCTGTTGCCAGCGGTTAGCAAAATGTATCTGTCTTCTCTGTTAACATAGAAAGAGTCTTCTGTCAATCAGTAGTGATGGCAAAGTCATGAATTCATGTCTCTGCCTTTCCTCCTTTTCCTTTCACTTCACTGAATGAAAGAAACAAACAAAACCAAACAAACCCGAAACAAACAAGAAACAAGTTTTTAATAAGACACACTGGAAAACTGACTACTATGTTCTTGACCTAGGTATTGTTGTAGAAATATTAACTCTTGGACCTAACCATTTAATCTGTGCGTGCATGTTCACAAAATTATGCCATAGTTCTGTTTAATTTTCTACCAGTAAGTTTACAATCACATCTTACTGCATGACCTTTATGAAATAAATCACGTATATGGTGACTCCACTGTAGTGTTTTACTTTTAACGGTCATGTAAGTTTAGATTTAGTTTCCTATTTTAATTCTTCTTTTCTTTGAGACTTTCTTTCCCTTATATTTTAAGTGGTGTTGCAGAATAAAAATGTGGGCAATAAGGTTTTTAGAAACACAAAATGTTATTTTTTTTTATCTTCCCATAGTACATATTAGCATAGACATCGTGGTATTTGCACTACTCTGGTCAAAATCAAAATACTAATCTTGTAAGAGACAAATTCTTATTAAAGCTTAAAGCACCAGTCAGATCGAAATGCACTAGGCCAGGCTGTCTTTTGTTTTATCTAAAGCCTTGTGTTAGTATAACCTTTGTGAATCTTAAAAGCATGAAAAAAAGTCTTTTGGCTGCAAGACCCACTTTGCCTATATAAACAGCAATTTAGAAGAGCCAAAGTGTTAGTCCACAATTTGGTCTGTTACATGTCAACTGTCCAGAACTTTTATCCAGTTTAAAAGGCATTAACAAATTTTAAACTGAAATTTACCTTTGTCAGTAATGAAAGCTCTCTGCCTAATCTAAAAAAAAAAAAAAAAGGAAATTATTCGCTATTATTCCTTTCTTTAATCAGTAGATGGCTCTACCAAGCCACTGTCACATTCTGGTCATGGTGGCTGCATTTGTTTGAGGGCATTCAAGTGATTTGATTAGGTAATTAAGATGTGTGCAGATGAAGAAGGCTCTTCAGATTTTATTTTTGTTTTTATTCTTTTTCCATATAAATTAGGAGGAAAAGACATGGGTGGTGCATCTGATGTAGATATTCAGGTACATTTAGGTGGCACACTCATGTGTGACTAAGTCATGTTCTGGGTCGGCTCGTGCTCATTTTGAATATGTTCACAGCAAAATATCTTGGACCAAAAAATTCCCTGCTGTGAAAAGCAATAAGCTACACAGTATAATCTGAATATAACAAACTAAACAAAAAGATTTGGGAAGAAAGAAACAATTTATATTTTCATGCCTCTATTCCATTTGATTCCTCAATTCCTTATAAAGTTTTCCTTTGTGTACTCATCCAGTGTATTTTCTAATACTTGTTAAAGACAAACAGAATCAGTGATAACTTACAACAATTTCTATCACATACAGTACAGTGTAGACATCTGATGTGATTTGAATAGAATTCCTACTACCCCGAGAGAATTTCCTCAGATTTTCTGTGGGTAAAGGCATGCAATCCATGAATCAAACATTTAACCAAAAAAACCCCACCCAGAAATCAAATAAAAAATCCCAATAAAAAACCCTCAAAACCCAAAAATAACCCCCCCCAAAAAAAAACCCAAACCAAAAAAAAGGCCAAACGAAAAAACCCACAAGAAAAAAAAACCAACCTCCCCCCCCCAAACAAAAAACCCACAACAAAACCCCAACCAAACAAGAAAACAACCAAAAAAAAAAGAAAGCAAGCTAAAAGGAGGAAACACTGTGTCTCTATAATTGCATTTTCCTCTTACAACTCTTTGATGCATCGTAAATGCAGCAAGCATGGCTATTAACTTGATTCACTTTCTTTCACAATACATTGTCACTGCTCTGGAGAGAGATTTGAGTCAGTGCTGGAAGAGCAGAAGAGAAACATGGTGAAACAGAAGTAAACAGGATAAGTAAATAAAGGAGAATTTAAAATCAGTCAATATATGACATTTTCCAAATGAGAAATAAAGGAATATAACTTCTGTAGCTAAAATTACAACTTGTAGTTTCTAGCATTGCTATGCTTGTTATAATAGGAGTTTTAACCCACAATCCTTGTTAGCCTTATGTTGCAGGGATATCACTGCAGGACAAAAGGACTTACCTGATTTCTTATTGTGAGGCTATTTAATTCCACATTAATATGTCACATATAAATGTGATAATAGATAAGTTGCACACATAATGTTGCAATACAATGGTTTGAATTTTCATTTTTTGCTAGATCTGCCTTTTAAGTTTACTTTCTTGCAGCTGCAGTAGTTAATAATGTAATATCACTGTGACTGGAAAAACTGAATGTGAAATTTCAGGCACTTGACTGGTCACATTTGAAGACATAGCTAAATGTATGATGTCAGTTCTTTTTTTTGAAGAAGATAAAGCAAGCCAGGATCATCCAGTTCAGTGATGCTAATCATATATGGCCAGGATAAATATAAAAGGGAAAGAGTAGGGGAGATAGGTTCATGTTTTAGTTACAGGTTTTGGTTGGCCCTTTACTACCTACTCTAAGGCAATTCAACAGCCATCTGTAATGAATAATTAAAAATAAGCTGCTGCATTTTATATTTTACTCGCTTAAACTCTCTGAACCTTTTTCTGCCTTATGCATCTGCTGCCAGTGCTGTTGAGTCAGCAGCTTATTTCAGTTCAAGTAATCAAAACTCTGAAAAATCACTTTTCTGCTTTTGTTTGCCCCACAAGAGCGGCTTCTGTCAACATAATCTCCTTTTATTTTACCTCTGTTCTTCACTCTTCTGTGGTGGAAATCTACCCCTGTGTCTGCAAGAGTTTAATTTCTGTCCAAGGTCACAGGACTCCAGAATTACCAAGCCTTACTGGCAGCTGGGAAAATTACGTTTGGCAGCATGACCGTTTCCCTTGGAGCTCAGTGAGTGCCAGCACACTGCTCAAGCTCTGCTCTTGGCTCATATCTTCTCTACTGGAGACCTAGAAAACTGTGGTCAATTAAGATCATGTTTCTTTTGGTTTCATCTCCACAAACAGCCATAATATTATCTCTGTGTCGGTGTATTAAATTCCCTTTTCCATAGTAGAAGAATAAGTTGAGGCGATACACAAATCACAACCAGCATTGCTTAAAAGACACCTTTTGTTCATTAAGCTAGTATTAAGTAAATCAAACCATTGTTAATAATAGTGGGTAACAATTCACACAACAAGTTTACTTATTTTCTCACGCAGTTTACTCACATGCTTGCTTACAGTCACTTCGCAGGAGGAGTGGTGGGAAGCCAATGTAACTGTCTGCCCAGAAATACAGTGCTGTGCTGGCATAACAAGGGCTTCTAGGTAGATGTTGGGGAAGAACTTCAGGGGGCCCTTTCTTTCAGGAGTTCTGCAAATGATACTGTAATCTTTGTACATACCAGCCACTGCCTCGTTGGATGGAATCTAAGTTGTACGACCTGTTGTTGATATTTGTGTGTGCCCATGGCCTCATCCTGTGGTTTTTAATACTTGAAGAAAATGCTGATTTATTGCATGTATACTTATTTCAATTGTTTGATAGAATTTATTTTCTAACTAAAGTTTAAATAACTGTAGTAATTAAAAGACAGTGTTTGACATTGAGGATAATTCAATGTTGTAACTGAGTTAAACAAAAATAATAATTTCTTATTGCAAAGGTAAACAAAAGGAAAAGTATCCATGTGAATAATGGAGTCTCACCAGAAGAGTCATGCCTGATGTTTCAGCTAAAATATTTTTTCTAAACTGTCTAGTTACTTCTATAGTAGCTGAGCATCTAGATAACTAGAGAGGCGAGAAAGGAGCAGGAATAAAGTGATATATTTAATTTCACCAAAATTACTTTAGTCGAATTGTCAAATGTGATGTAATTGGTGTGAAAAATTCTCCAAGATGCGTCTCTGCAAGTTCGCTGAGGAGGCAGCACATAAGCCTCATGGTGAGGTCTTCACCTATCTAAAGTATTTCTGAATTCTCAGTCACTGCAATAGCAAGGTGTCATGCTGATTTGAAATCATTATAATATGTACTATGACAGAAGCTTCATCCGTGCATATTTCTGCAGTTTTTCTCAAGACTTCCGTAGAGAAATCACCTCAGGAGTGACAGAACATATCAGAGGCTTACAGTCAGGTTCTGGTGAAAAAAAGAGAAGATTGTGATTTCAGTCTGAGAGGTTTAAGCCATTGTTGTCTTAAGTAAGTGTCATCTAGACTTATGCAGCCCTCCAGGATGACTGTAATGACTGGTTGTTGCAGTACATTGATCATTTTCATTTAGTTCAGGTTGGTATGTGAAGTGCTGTAGCTGTGTAGGATCTTCCTTCCTTGTATCATTCAGTCTTCAATTTTTGTATCAGAAATGGGAAATGTGTGGTTATCTTCTCACAGAAAACTGCACCAAAGAACTTTCTAAACAACACTGTGAGAAATCAGATTATGTGGGTTTAAGACTGACTGAAGCACGTTAATTTGTGTGATGCGCTTGTTCTCTGAGATTCAGTGTTTCCTTGCTTTTACTTAAGGATTATTGAGTCCTCAAGCACTTCCTGGCAGCCTCACCATTTTATATATGTAAGGCCTTTGAACAGTCTCTTTGCAGTAGTGCATTTCACACTTTTACATTATCAATGCTTTTAATTCTTAGAAGAAGTGAAGTCCTCCTGAAATCTGTGTCTACTATATGCAAGTTTTTGTGGGTATTTTCTTTGAAGCTTGTGAATTATGTAGGATAATTTTATGTTGAATTCTAGTTTCATACGCTATTTGACTGTCCTTTTCATACCAACAGATTGGTCTAAGACGCAGCGAAGTGAAAGGGCAGCTGGGCTGAGTTCAGTGTATATGTATCTGAGAATGTGGGTAGCAAAGCACTGAGAGGAGAAATATATCTAAACTCTGTTTAATGGTATATACTAGTCGCAATTCAGACAATACAATTTTAGATGCACTGAGTACTGAATTGAAATTATTTATTTCCACTTTATAAATGTGTTCTTCCCTTCAGAAAATATCATCTAGGTTCTTTACAAAACATAGGTCTTTGACTTTTCTAAAGTATGTACAAATAAACAGTGTATAGAAGTGATAGAAATGCTGATTTATTGTATTATGAGTGTTATTGATGCAAAATTTAATATTACTGATTGATTTAGATATAAAACTAAAGGAGAATTCTATATTCAAAATCTTGAAGTTTGGTAATTGCTCGTAATCCGCAATCTGCACTTGTTCTAAATGATAAATATGTTATTCAATAAAATATTCTTTGCTTCATAGTTCAAGTGTAGCCATGGATCTCTTGGGGACTTGAGCAATTAATTCATTTTTTCCCAAGAAAACCAAGCCATCAAGAATCATCATGTGCCTTAAGTTCTCTGAGCCCAGAGTATTGCTGGTATTGCTTGACACAATGTTGCCTGTTTCTTGTTAGCTTGATCATTTGTTTCTTTCCAGCTAGCTCCTTAAAAGCTGATTTTGAAGAGCCTAGATACGTTGTTGGTATGTGTGATCACCAGAAATATTTGGGATCATTCTAACATGCTAACAATTATTATTTTTTTTAAGGCAGTTTAACAGCCTTGGATGTTTGTTGCCATGACAGTCTTTCTTTGAAAATGCGAGATTGTTACTCTATTTATTGTCCCTAGAGACACAGGATAATTGACTGTTGTCCAGAAGCAGGCAGAACAGATCTGAATATTCAGTCTTTTGTTCTTCTCATTGAGCTCCTTGCATTTAGTTGCAGTAGGTAAATCACCTAAGTCAGTAACTCAAGCTAATTTGGAAATATGCAATCAAAAAGAAAAGACAGGTGCCTCTAAAGTACAACTTATGCCAGATCACAAAGACATGTGGGTCACAGCTCTGAGATGCTTTTAGGGGACTAAAAGGGTTTTTGGCATTAAAGGACTAAAGGACTTCTTAGGATAAATTCAGTAGTGGGTTAATATATATATTTCTTATTAAATTTTGTACGTAAATTAGGATTGAAACTGTCCTGTCTGCAGGATTTCAAGCTAAAAAGAAAATTTATTAGAATAATAAAAAGAAAAAAGAATTTTGTTATTTTACGAGTTGTGATGCCTGAGCCTAAGCATATCAATGACTGCTTATTGATCACCAAAATACATTTATTTCAGTAGCAAAAAGCAGCAGAAATGACAAACTGAAATATTAATTACTTGTGAGAGAAAACACATGGGAACTTATTTTCAAACCATTGTTCACATTTTTTTGGCACACATGTACTGACTACATTTTCCATATTATCACTTCATGAGTTCTTTTTTTCTTGTCCCTTTTGATCTGTTCTTACATTTTTTTTTTTTCCCAAGACTCCAGAATATTTATTAAATGAAGTTGAAATATGTTTTCAAAAAGCTACAGTTGTCTTGAGATTTTGGATTCTTCCTAGCTCCATTTATTTGTGTGGTAATTGTATAAAGAATTTCGGGATTAAGTCCAGTGGTGCTGCTTTCTTTATACAACATATTCTCTACTGAAACACTCCTGAGGATGACAGTACAGCCGTGTGAGAGGTTTAAATCAGTAGGTCTACTACTCTCATTACAAGCATTAAATGTTTCCAGGAAGGAGTGTAGCTTTTATATCATATAAACAAGGCAGCATATAGTAAGACTCATTTCTCTTAAACAGTTACATTGAATTCAGTGAAAACGAGTTCTTAGTGCAGGCTGTTGTCGATGGCTGAGTGAAAGGCCATTCCAATTCAGAATGCAAAGTCAGGAAAAGAAGAAACTTCAATATATGTAGATACAGTATCTGCTTTTCTTCTAGTTTTTCTTTTGGAATTGAGCTGTGAAAGCTTCTTAGTCTGTATGAGATACCAGCCAAACTACTGGTACAGTCAAGATAGTGTCAAGTCTCTGATGTCTCTAGTGTCTTTTGTTTTTCCTTGTTTTAGTTACTACTCTCCATGTTTGCTGTGCCTTTCAAGACAACAGCATGGTATGAAAAGGAAAAAAAAAAAAAAAAGCTGGACATGTTAGCCATTTCTGGAGATTCATTCATCATTCTTTGCTTTAGCTACAGTCTGATCTGTCTCATGGGCAGAACTATGTCTCTGAGTCCAGTAGTATGCAGCTGCTTTGCATTCACAAGTACTCTAAACCCTCAGATTTGAAAGGGAACCATTGACTAGCTCCCATATCACACTTTTTTTCTCAGTTTTGACTGCTGCCTGCTCCACAAAGGGACAGCAGTACTTCATGCAAATTCTAGTGCCATCTTCAACATACTTTATAAATGAACTGGATTAGTGAACAAAGGGAAAGAAGAAAACCCAACAGCAATAGTTGTTGAATCATTTTTGGTCACGTATATCAGACGTTAAGTTCTGAGGATGAAGTGCTTTGGTGTGGGGTGTTGAGGTGAGCAGGCCTCAGAAGACCACAGCTTCCCTTGCTGTGTGGTTGAATGGTCTCCTTACAAATTTTCTTTGGCTGGGGCAGTCACGTATATTCCTCCCTCAGTGGCTTAGCTGGTTTTGTGTTGCTAATTGTGATTTGTCTAGCATCTTTCTGTGGTTATAAGAAATCTATAGGAGTTTTGAAAAAGGATACTGATTTGGCTTTATTTTTACTGTTGCTAGTTATTAACAGTTATTATCAACTTTAAACACTCAAATATAGATATATTCACTAAAATTTGACCATACAAGGTACAATTTGTATGATGTCTTTCTTAAGTACTTTAACTACATCTAGCCTTTTCTCTTAAGGGCCTGCAGTCTCACAAGGGAACCATTCAGTGCTGTGATTGGATTCATACAGATTGGATGGGAAAATTGGGCTGGGGTAGGAGCAATTGAATGGGGAAAGTTTATGAGAGCTGCTAGTTTGGGGTGAATAATAAAATAAAGACAGCAGTTTGCCAATTTTTAAAAGCTCTGTGCTATGTAATAGACTATAATTTAATTCTGAGAGACTATTTTATTAGATTTTTTTCCCAAGTAAAATCACAATTCCTATTGTTCCTTATCATATGTCTCATTACTGCTGCAAGTATTACCCTCTTTATATGATTATAGTGATTCATGCCGTACCCTCTTGGTTGTTTTGTACACAATTACAAGTAAATGATGGTAGCAATTTGGTGTTTCTTAATATAAGACCGATAGGGTTTTGAGTTTTTTTTTTGTTTTTTTTTTTTTTTTTAAACAGGGATGTATATTTTAGCAAAGGAATAGTGATAAGCCTTCACTGAGACCAGTCAACAGATGCATAACTCCAATAAAATGTAAATTCTCAGCACTGGTTGAAGTAATAAGCTGAAGAAATGCCAGTACCAAATAGTGGTTCATAGTTTTACAATAAATCTGTATGAAGTTCATTGTCATTTACACTCATTATCCTTACATGGATAATGTATGAAGTATACATTAGCCATATAAATATATATGAAAATATATGGTTACTTTTGCATTTTCGAATGTGCAGCTGTTGTGAGAATGTACCTAAGAAACACAACCCTTTTTGAGGGGAGTTGGCTCTGTGAGAGAAGGAAGACTTTTCATGCTGTACCAAGGATTTCCATATCCAGTCAAAGCCAAAGAAAGTTGTGAGAGTGAGGTTTCGGTTTACCCTGATGTTAAATTGAAGGGAGTTCACTGATTGGGCAGAAAAAAGGCAATTGGTTCCAGTTCCTGAAGAAGCAATGGTGTAAGGAATCTAAAATGAGAGAAATGATGACTTACAGAAGAGAAATGTGGTGTTATCAAGGAAACCATGTGATGAATTGAGACCTTGTTCTTATTCTTGCTCATTCAGAGCTGTGTGTAGCTACCAAATTCAACAGGGTGGCATTGTTCAAGAAACTGAAGTTATCTCAGTGTTAATGGGATGTTTTCTACTTCAAAAGTTTTAACTAAAGCTCAGTTGGGGGAAGAGATGAGGGGAAGGAGAAATGCAGGGAGTTTTGCGTTTTGGCTTCTGATTTTACTTGTGGATCACTAGTTTAAATCCTGGTAAAAAAGTACAGGTAAACTTTCCCAAAACGGATCAAAGGATATTAGATATTACTTTTTGCCTGCCTTAGGGCATCTCTGGAAATTTGATTTAGTTACTGCATACCCAAATTAATTAATATATTGTGTGGTAGTGCAAGAACATTTCTTGTTTATTAACTTTGCTACCTCTTGAATTGTCAATTTTAAACAGATTATTATGTCTCTCCAAAAAGCTGTTGACTCATATTGTCACATTTTCCTCTGCCATTCCCCCTTTGGATTCAGATAGTAATTAATATGGTAGATATGATTAAAATTAAATGCAGAAGAAAATGATTTGGAAGTACTATATTGGGGAATGTACATGACTCAGTCATAAACAGTATTATTGCAATATTGAGAAAAAAAATGGAAATTCAGTTGTAAAATAGAAGGCAAATCTTACCTATACTTTCTTGGTGAAAATACCAGGTTTAAATTTTGGGGTATGCTGGTCTTCAGTGATCTCTCTATTTAAGAGGAAAAGTAAGGCTTTTAAGTCAGTAGAGCTAAAACTTCACTGATACAGTGGTGGTTAATACATTGAAAGTTGTGTGTACTGGTGTTGTTGAAATCATATAAAAGCATTTTCTGTGGGAAGATTTCAAAGTGGACAGAACTCTTAGGGTAGTAGGTGCCCTGCGCACAGATATCCAAATGCTTTCAAGTTATTTGTTGGTCTAAATATCTCCAGAAACCAGCTCTTAAATTCATTCTGCAGAAGTCAGTGTCACCTCCCCATTCATCATGACATGGTCCAAAAGACTAAATCCAGTGAATATTCTTTTGAAAAAATTAGTAGATATTTGCATGCTAAAAATCTGAACTACTTTCCAAGGCAGTGATAGAACAAGGTACTTAATAGTTATTTGTTACATTTTATGAAGTGTAAGATTAGGACTTTGTTGTTCTTTGTGACGCTGTTTCTCTTCATATCTGCAAACACCCAGTGGGAGAAAGGCTTACCCTTTGAAATTCAGCATGCAAGCTATGGTGAAATTTAAGAAGTGGAAATAAAAGGAGGCAGTAACAAAGTGAGAATGATAGATATAGTGAGAGAAGCAACAGTTTAAGAATCAAAATATAGGTTCGAGACACTCTTCTTTGGATGCAAGAAACAAATAATATATTAAAATTACATTAATGTGTCACTATTTCTACTGGTTTTATGCATTGTACAGAATTAATTCTACTTCATTTCTTATAAAGGGCTTTCCAGTAACATTTCAGCTTGATTTTGTATACCTGGGATAGGAAGTGTCTTAGGAAGGCTTGTTCAAACTGTGTCGTGGCCTGTTGAGTACACTTCAGTGGAAAAGGTATGCCAAAATCCAAGGCAGTTTTCCTCATTTTTATCACCTCATTTTATCATAAGTTTTAGCTTTTAATGTAACTTAAATTTTAAAATGAATATGAATGACTTTGTTTCACATGGGAAATACATGTCAACAACAATAATCTCTAATAGTGGAAATAATATCTGTCAGAGACTTGGGGATCATTCTTTACCATCTGTGTAATGGAGGTTAAATGAATGTGAAAACTATGCATTGGTAAGACTGGAATGGCATTTCTCCAAGTGGAAGTAATCTTTAAAATTTTGTCTCAAAATGTTTACAGATGGTTTAAATGGGATTTTATGATTTTAACAGGTTTGATTCATGTTTCTGTTACTTTTTGTTAACTTTTCCACTTCCTAACTGCTGCTTTTCTTCAGACATAAGATGTCATAATTTTATGATGTCTTTGTTTATGATACTGCAACATGTTGCTATGGAAATTATTAGAAAGTCAAAAATGTAAAGCCCATTTCTGAATGAGGCTTTGGTGTCTTTGCTTCTCCTTATTTTGGAATTTATAAGATTATCTAAATTTTACCATACAGCTACTATAAATCTTCAGGATTATTCATAATTATAATTATGAAAGTATGAGTGCCGAAAGAGCAAATAACCTTCTTCAGATGTTTTAACAAGGGGCTGGAATGATCAAGAGAAATTTTGTATCTCTTTTCTACATGAATCTGACTATTTCTAAGATTTCTTTCCCCAAAACATTAAGTACTGTACAGAAGGTTAATATAATTTTTTTTTTACAGATGCAGAAACTGTACCTAAAAAAGTGACATCTCATGTCAGTGGCAGTTGTACACAGTATTGTTCTACTTTAGCCACTGGGAAAAAGCAAATCTTGCTCCTATCTGTGCATTTGCAACTGTTACTATAACTGGACATAAATGCCCAGAAATTAAATTTTTTGTTACAAGACTACATATTTCCATCAGATGAAGGAGAGGAGGAGGAAAAAAACTTTAGTAGTAGCCAAAGGAGAGGAATGATACCATTTAAGAGGATCACTCACTCAAAATTGGGCAAAAATGTCTACATATAATGTGTACGTGTGAATATACATAATATATACTTGCATTTTTAAATTGTAATTTTTTAAGAGTTGTGGAAAATCTTTCAGGAGATCTTCAGTCTGATTTTATGTTTAGGGATATATCAGAAAGGATCATCTTTTCCAGAAACAGGTGTATTCCCCCAGACTTGAAACGGAAAATGCTATTCAGTAATCCAAACCAAAAACTAAGGGGAAAAAAACTGTAGTTGAAGGAGCAGCTTTTCTGTATTTGTATGGCATTCTTTATTTTTCTGGTATTTTCTGTAGAATAGAAATTCTAAAATTTTATTTAGAGAATAAATGTTTCATTTCAAGCTTTTAGGTAGGCTTTTGAGACCCTCGATCTTTCTCTTGGAAAATCCTAAACATTCTTAAATCCCAGCTCCTAGAAATTTTGTCTACAGAGCATCTTGTTCAGATTGTAGGCATGGCACCTAAGTTTTCCAGGATTTTGAGGTCATTCCTGAATAGGTTTTGACATGTCTGAAAGTAGCGCTCAATTGGTTGAATAAAACTTGTGGGATCTGTATCTCCTCACCATCCTAGTCCTGGACTAAAAGGCTAGAAAGCTTGTTCACTTTGACTTCAGTACAGCTTGACCTGCAGGGGTTTGTTTCAGTGTAACCAGGAATGGTTTTCTAAAAGAAAATTACAAATTTTTTATGAAAACTGAAATTTTCCCTTGAAAGTCATATCACTTGTAATATCCACATTTTCTACCAGTCATTGATGAAAGAGGGAGTTCTAGACAAGAGCCATCAGCCACTTTGCAGTAGGGTTATTATTCTGAAGACACTAGAGATGTAAGCAATGACTAACTTACGTAATTGAATATTGCAGGGTATTTTTCATATAGGAAGGAATCTGATTACCTAGAAATGCAATTAAATACGTATTTGTCCAAATTTAATTTTTAGCAAGACACTAATGTGTACCTTTGCTTGTAATTTTTCTCTGTAGCCTAAGTGAACAGCACCACAGTATAACATCTGAATAATTTCACCACCATGAACACATACTGGTGTGTTTCTCAACAAATGATTCAGACACCCTGTTTTAGTTGCACTTAACATTTTCTTCTTACCTTTCTGCACAGGTGATCTTCTACCTATTTTCATTTATGTTGTTAGGAAAACCAGTCATGGTGGGCTTAATTTCTCCTGTTCGAGGAGCACGCACACATGCATGTTACAAGCCTTCTCTGTACCTGGTTTTAGACACTCGAGCTGTGAGTAGCTGAATCCTAGACCCTGCTCCCTCATCTACCCAGCTTGCAGCACTCAGACCTAGGAGCCCCTGACATCCATCATCCATCTGTAGTTTCCGGCACTCAGACCTTATACTGTGCTTGCAGGCTAGTCCAGCTCGAAGGTCACTGGCTCCCACACATGCACATTCAGAGCTGAGGGCATACCCACAGAGAATAATGACTTTAATAATAAGATGGACCATGGTGCAGTGCAAGACTCAGGCAAGTGTGCTGACCAACAACCTCTTTACATGCAACTAGCTTCTTTTGTCCTTTTCTGTTTTCCCACTTTCATCCCTCCCAGGTCCGTCTTGACCCCTCTTTTTCCATGTCTTCAGTTCTTTCCCTAAACATCTCATAACAGGCCTCATACGGTACCAAGCATTCTCTCTGCTGTATCCCCAAATTCTCTTCTCCCGTAGTAAAGCCTGTACCCCAGTTACCCCATTTAATATTCATGGCTTGACAGGGAGTTTCTTTATTTCTGTTTCTTGGTGAGTATTTTCATCAGGGACAGACATCTCTTTCTTTTACTTTGATGGCCTTTGGTGTAGCCAGTTCAGCGTGATGCATTTTAATTTCTTAGGTTACTAGGTTCCTACACCTGTCACTGCTCCCCTGGGTCTGTGGTCATCAGCCATTTGTCAGGTAACCAAGCATTTGTTGTCAGACAATATCATTGTTCAATGTGTTAGTCTGAAGGCCACATAAACAAATCATCTCAGATACCCAAAGCAGAGTTCGTGTAGGACTTAGCTCCTTCATCCAAAACCTGTGATTCTCATTGCCCATTTTCACAACTGCTGTTTGTGGGAATTCTTTTGCTCTTGGTTGTGCAGTGCAACTTTAGTCTAACATTTCACGAATTAAAGTTACTTCCATTTTTATCCTGGAAAAACTTGATTTATTAGACCTGCTCAGGTCACTTTTATTAGGTTGAAGCAGGAGTTGCCCATTTCTTTTTGTAGCATAGCCAGTGCTCTATATATATCCTGCCTCAAAGCAGTACTTCAGAAAATGAATTAGTGCAGTTCAGACCTAAGTGCAAATCAGCCTTCCCTGGAAGTTACCCAGTGCATAGGAGTGGTTTTGAAGAAAAACTGAGCTCTTCTGCATCTTTTTCATATAAATATGATCAGGTAGCTTACTGTATAGTGATTTGGTTTAAGTTTCTGTCATACAGAATACGTATTTATACAGATTGTAACCTTTCTCCATAATTTTGTAGAGAAATAAGTCATTTAGTAAGGGCTGTTATTTTGTTGTAGGATCAAATGTCTAAAAAATGGATAATTAAACTGGTTGTCAAAGCACATAAGGAGTTAATATCATTGTATTTATAGAAAGAAGGGTAAAAAGGCATAATCTAAGTTACAGCTTTAAATAAATTTGCTGTATGACAACTATTGCTATTCTCTGGAAAAAAAAATATAGTAATTACAGGGAAACTGATTTTTTTTCAACTACAGTTTTAAAAGTATTTTCATAGTGTATCCTTTTATCGCTGGAGTTTCATTTGGAGAGTGGTAGACTAATGCAACTGTTACTTTTCCTCAGAAATTACTTTGTTCATAAAAGAAATGGCACAGTTTGGCTGACTTGCCTGGTGAAAATTTTATAGAATGAAGGCAGTGGTCTACAATAACCTATTGTTTAAGATTAACTAAGTTTCAAGGCAAAAAATTCGAGCACTTTTTGGAAAACTAAATGCTAATCTACAATGACCGCTCCCAATTCCCTTCAAAGTGACCATTATTGGTTGGGTTTTTTTGTGTTTTGTTTGTTGTGGGTTTTGTTAGTTTGATTTTGTTTGGTTTGGTTTTTAATTTAAATTTTAAAATACATGGGAAGGTAAGTGTAGATTCTGATTGATAGATGAAACAGTTATTGACACCTGAATGTAAGGGGACATGTGTATTGGATATATGTCATGAAGAGCTTTGTTTTAATGTAAGTATTGTTATTTACTGTTTTTCTAGAGTTGGAATTATATCTTGCTTAACTGTTCTGTTTTTGTTGGAAATCATTAGTGCATTTTCTGCTTTCTTTTGAATTTTCCTTACCAATTTCTATTGTTGTTCTTATTAATGTTTTACATTTTATGTAATTATATTTTATTATATTTTTCTTCAGGAGCATTTTGTTTCGTGGAGTTAAATGTAGCCTGATATAGTAGGTTCAGCCTTGCAGACCTCCATATCTTGCCTGTTTCCAGATAACACAGTTGTTCAAATATATGGGAATGAATCCTGTGTGGCTTATGGTTTTCAAATTTTGTTTTTGTTCTCTGAATTTGTGTAAAATAATGTCAGATTAAATGTTAGAGCAGAAAAAAAAAGCCACACACAAAAAAAAAACAACAAAAAAACCACAAAATCTGATGCTCATCTGGTTACTGTAAACTGCATATTCTTAACACTTATTGAACAACTGTGTTTCACTGATGTTTTAAAGATGTGGGCATTGTCTTGTCCATAGAATGAGTTATATCATTGAAGGAAGGAGGGCTGATGACAGAGTTCTTAAGAAATGATTCTGCAGTCAAGTTACTAATACTCTTTCTCAGATATGAAAAGCACAATCCGTTTGTTTACATGGAAATTGGTATTACACAACTCTGTTGGATTTTCAGCTCTGCTCCACAAATAGAATATGATAAAAGCAATGTAATATAGTAGAGCATGTCACTGTGGACTCTCCAGAGTAGCATAAGATAGTCTTTAAAGAGTTCTGAGATTTTATACTAAAGATATAAATGCTATTTAGATTGAAAGCTACATTTACATAGTGGGTGTGTTGGGTTGACCCAACCAGCCGTCAAGTGCCCACACAGCAGCTCTCTCACTCCCCTCACCCAGCAGCATGGGGGAGAGAGTAAGAAAAACAAAGTGAGAAAATTCATTGGTTGGGATAAAGGCAATTTAATAGATGAAGAGGGAAAACTCCCAAACATGCAGTGGAAAAGAAATCACTTATCACCTCCCACAAGCAGACTGATGCCCAGCCATTTCCCAGGCATCAGCCATATTGACAGGTTACCCCTCTACCCCTTCTTCTTCCTCTACACCAGTTCTTGCTGCTGAACATTATGTTAAATGGTAGGAAATATCTCCTTGACTAGCTTGGGTCAGCTGTCCTGGCGGTTTTTCCTCCCAGCTTCTTTTCATCTCTTGCTGGAGGCAGGATCAAAGTGGGACAAAGAGAAAGCCTTGATGCTGTACAAGCACTCCTCAGCAATAGACAAAACGTCGCTATGCTGTCAACATGTTCAGCGACAAATCCAAAACACAGCACCATGCAGGCTGCAGTGATGAAAATTAACCTCATTGCAGCCGGATGAAGTACATCTTGTTAGCATAAATAATATATAGAATATTATGCACCAGTTTTAGAAGTATATACGACGTCAAGAGAAAGTTGTAGGAGGAGGAGGGAGAAATACATTTGGATGGTGGCTTAGGTATGAACAGAGATGAACCTTACATGGAAGTAAGGGTGGTTAGAGGTGTATTAAAAAGTTGAAACCTTACTTTATTTCTGAAGATATATTTGCTTATGCTGCATTGTTTTCTGTTACTTCCTTTTGATGTATGTCCTATCGTTTGTTCCTGGCAGCTCACAATAAATGGTTTCATTTGTTTCTCAGCACAGTTAGGTGCTAGATCTTGCTGACCTTCGGCAATGCAATGTATTACTCAGTGGAATCTTGCTTTAAGTCTGCGCTGAGTTAAGGCTGAAAGTAGCTGTCTTTATATGTACTTTTTTTTCTAGTTCACGCTTAGTCTCTTTGAAAATGCTTCAATTTTCATTGTATTAGAACTGTTCATTCTTTAACTTACAAAGGCAGATAAAAATATGAAGATAAAGGAATGGCAAAAAAGCTCATAGCGAATATGAGATAATTGTGTTGTGCAACAAAAAGAGAAGAAATTAATTTTATTCTAAAGATGTGAGCTCTGTATTTTATTTTATTCCAATCTGATTTTTCCTAGTAATTTTCCTTCTTCCCCAACACATTGCTGGGGCAGTATTTAATCCGTAATAATTTTGTATGTAAGCATAATTCAGTTCTGAGAAAGCCTGTCATTGCAAACTGACTTTTTTTTTTTAATAAACCACCTTCCCAAATGTTCAAGAATATAAAAAATGGAAAACCAAGATGTAGCACCTGAATTCCAAAATTAACCACAATAAAAAAAGAGAGCTCCATTAAATATTAATGCCTGAGAAGATTTCAAAACTGAGAACGTTCATTGTACCTTTTCAGCATGACTAGAAAATTGGATGGGGAGTAAGGTAAACTAAATCTGGAGGAACTGGCAAAGCATACTGCAGATCTGTGTATGTCTTCCAGCATGTTTGCAAAGATGAGCTTCACAAAAGTGTTTGTTTAGTGATATCTTCAGTTATAGATACTTTGTTAATCCTAAAAATGTATCCTGAAAAATTCCAGTAATCCTTTTGGAATTTTTTTAACCTTCTTGTTGGATATTTTCTCTAAATGCAGCCTTTTGCATCCCCCTAGGTAACGTTTTACATAAATAGTAATTATTAAGAAGACATTCAAATGTCCATCTGTTCTCTAAAACTGATTCTATAGAAAGCTAGTGGTAGACATGTTTTTAAACAAATCTCAGATTCAGCTTGGAATTAACATTTAAAACTGATTTAACGGGAAGGTTACAAAAGTTCACTTAAGACTTCATAAAATTGTCTGTAATTTCATGTGAAAAGTTGGTTGGTTTTTTTGGTTTTTTTTTTTTTCAAATAATAGTCTACATTTATCTGTGTGTTAATAAGTGAAACTTAGTATTTCCTAATATGGTCCTCTTCTAGATGAGATGCTGCTCAGGGAGAACTTACTTTACTTGTATCATTGGTTTCACCAGTGGACAAAAGACCAGGGACTTACTAATGTAATTAAAAATGTTTACTTCCTTGTGAGACTTGAACAGTGGACTTTAAGTGGAGTGTAAGTGGACTTAAACTCACCTGCAAAGTTGTACATATGGTTAAATATGTATAATAACATATGTATGTAGGTTTTGAATCAGAACCTAAAGTCTAACTTCACAACAAAGCTTAGTTTCATTCAAGTTATTAGATTTTTTTGCAGTTACAGATGCATATATTTTATATTACAATGCTGCAGAATTAATGTACACTGTATTCCACTTTCTACATTCTTACCATGTAATAACACATAATACAAAGTTCAGTATTAGAAAAACAAAAACATTTTTGAGTTGCGCATGAACAAAAGTGCAGTTTTATAAGTAACTAATTTTGATCAAAACTACTATCTGTTCTTGAAAATATCTTGAACATATGGACTAAATGTTTGATAGCAATGAAGGCATTTTTGTGTGTGAGTGTAGGAGTTTAGAAGAGGGAAGGAAAAGTAGGTGTTAAGTATGACAGGTGGGAAAAAGTGACAGTGGGAGAATGAGAACCCTAATGCAGAAATTTTTCCCATGCAACTAATCCTTGACACGTAGCTTATGATACAGCTATGTCTACAAGCTATATCTGAACCAGTATCTGTGTGCTCATACCCTGCTGTAGATGTGAGGCAGCTTATTCATTTTTATTTTAAGGCGATTTATATGCATAATCATTATTTCAACGCTTAGGTTTGGGGAAGAATTTTCTAACATTTAACAGCTAACTAATTTACTCGCTAAATGATTAAAAGAGCAGTGGAATGTATTATGAAGTTAACAACTCTCAGTAATGACCTGTTCCCCATTGGCATGCTTCTAACTTTATTATCTCACATGATAATTAAATAGAAACCAGACCTGTGTAAGCTCCCAAGAAGCACAACAAATGGAAAAATATGATTTGACATGTCTGTGTCATGCTGAATTTTGCCTCGTGTTTATGATTTTGCTTTCCTTCTGATTGACCACAACAGGTTTCTTTGTTATAGTGTATTTTAGCGTGCTGTATGGGTTTGCATGTGGAGTAAGTAAAGCTGATAGGTTAGGTGGAGTGTGTCAGAGGCTCATTGACACAAAACAGACTTGGGAAGAGATTAAGTTAATTTTTATCAATAACATTGGATTAAAAAGAATAATTTTGTGGCTTTCTGACAGTTCACCTTGTTGAGATCAATGATTTACTGTTCACTGTATTAATAAAAAGTGTAACTGAAATGGACAAGCTCAGACTTGTGTGTAGATAAGAAAGGGTGTTTCAGTGTTTTATAGGAGGTGCAGATGTCTTCATAAAAAAATAAACAAATCTCTTTCTTAAAACTTTTCTTTCTTTGGGACAGTCTTTAAAAAGTGAGAGTTTTCAGTTGCACTGGAATATTCATTGATAACCAAGTACAAGAAAAGTGCAGATAGAGGCACCATTGTCTAGCTCATAAACAGCTCATAAAGTGAGCTTGAAAACCTGAAAGATCTAGAACTCACCATGAGCACCAAAGCATACTTTGTATATTCTTATGACCATTTCTCCCGGGCTTGGGCATCTTTCTGTAATTCTTAAAATGATCTGACAAAAGCCCAAGAAAAATGGTTTAGACTTTTTAATATTTTTTTCTGCTGTTTTTAGAATCCAGTAGAAGCATGAGTGACAAAATGCGAACAATGTTTGGAATAGAAATTGGTGACAAGTACATTCTTTCTTGTATCCCACAGTTCATTCTAGACATTGTTAATCAGTCTTGTTCGATTAGCATCTTCTTTAAGCAATTTCTGTGCCTACATAGAGTATGTATTATACCAGACAGATGGAAATCTAGACCTTGGTTCTTAGTCCCACTGCTTTATATATTCCCTTAGTGTCCTAGGCGTTTATCATCTTGTAGGTGAGAGTAAAGACTGTGTTCTGTAAGCAGTCAGTGTTGGGTTTGGTATGTTTTCAGTTTTCTTGGATTTCTGGGTGTGCCCCTTGCTGTCTTGTGTTAAGTGCTTTATATTCCTGAGAGTTGGTGGCTTCATGCCAGGTGTATTGTGTTGCTGCAGCCAGGAGGCAGGAAAGCATATGTGGTCAGTCTGTAACCTGCCACTGTCTGAGACAACTATAGATAGGAGAACACATTCTTTACATAAAATATAAACTATCATATTTCAACATCCTACACTGAAAAGCAATCCTACATTGTAATCTGTCAACCGCTTTACCAACACAAATTTTTAAACAGGGGAGATAACGTTATAAACCTCTTCAACATATTTTCCTTTGCCAAATTTGAGTATATGAACTTTATCCGAGGTCGGTATCAGCCAAGTATTATCCAGCCAAAACTTTTAACAGTAGTGGTGGTTATAATGGGTCAGTTTGTTTGGGTTCCTTTGGCAAGGTACAAAGCGGTTCTGCAGACAGGCTATGCATATAACTTGAAAGTGCAAAGCAATAATTTCTTGCCTGATATACAACAGTTAAATAAGATCTAATAACTCTTATAATAAGCGTTAACATGTTCACCACTTCTATGAGGCAGCAAAGTCTTTGCTGGCCAGGCAGGCAGCAGTTAGAAGAACAATCAGTACCTGCAACTCTTTTCACAGCTGCCTTGTGTCTGTCATCCACCACCAGCACGGATAGGAATGACACTGGTGACCCAGGAGTTCCCACCCAGACCAACAAGCCTCTCACTTCCTTTTTTTTTATTTAGGGTTTTATACCTTGTCATGGTTTAAGCCACTATAACTCACCCAGTTCGCTCACTCAGTCCCCCTTCTTTCTTCCCCACATCCAGTTGAATCGAAAGAATGCAACTCCCACAGGTTGAGTTATGAGCAGTTTACTAACTAAGGTATAACACAAACCACTGCTGCCACCACCAATAATAATAATGGCAATGCAAATACAAGGGAAAAGAGTACACAACCGCCTACCACCAATAGGAAGCCTGACCAAGTAGCGGACCCCTCCACCCTTCCAGGTCTCTGCCCTCCGTTCTTTACATCCTGGGCATGACGCTGTGGTATGGAATACCTCTTTGGTTAGTTTGGGTCAGGTGTCCTGTCTCTGCTTCCTCCCGACTTCCTCTCTTCCCTGGCAGAGCATGAGGCTCAGAAAGTCCTTGATCAGACCAAAGCATTCTAAGCAGTAACCAAAAACATCGGTGTTATCAGCTCTGTTCCCAGGCCCAAAGTCAAAAACACAACGCTGCCCCAGCTACTAAGAAGGAGAAAAATGACTGTTACTGCTGAACCCAGGACACCTTGCTATTTTGGTATTTACTTTCTTGGGTCCCTGAGCTGGTGATGATTAGTAATCTGATTTCTATCTGTAATTTAAGCCAAATTTAGGCAGCTGTGTCATATCACAGCTGGACCTTGCACCCTTGGTATACAACCAGGGGCTTACAGTAAAAAGGTTGGCTAGTGTGAGGGAGGACAGTATGTGGGGTTAGAAAGAATGATAAGTTGTAGGTAGTGATTTATTATATTTTATATTGGCCTGTATAACTGCCACATCATGCAGGTGTGATTTTCCAGATGTTACATTACAGCTCATTTCACACCTGCCTCTGAATATGGAATAGAATGAGGATAAGAATGGCTATTTTACAGCTTTGAAGATGAAGATTATTTAGCCTTGGTGATGATCACCAGCAGCATGTTTTCAGCTTTTTGTTCAGAAAGCATTTATATATATTCAGTTAATTATTCTGCCTCTATCACTGGGTAGAATATGAATATCAGAGAGCAGTACAGCACAATTAAAATTAATGGATTCTCACCAATCAGTGACAGCAGAGGACCACTAAAAGTAATCCGCCTCTCTAGACTGCCCTGAATCCACATTATGCTCTAAGTTCTTTGACTTTTGTAAACAGGACTGGAATTGTCTTTTAGCTAGGTTTTGAAACTGGATGTTTTAAAGACCTTAAAGAAGCAAAAAAAAAAAAAAAAAAATCCTGAGTATATCAGTAGATGTTTTCTTCAGAACAGTAATGTCTTACAAGCCAGGAAGGAAGACTCAGATGGTATTTTTCCTGTAAGTCAAATTGCCATCACAGTAACCTGTACTTTCTTCTAGAAGGGGATAGTAGTGCCCAAGTCATGGAGCAAGTGTAGGGTGTCTTCTGATAAGAGAAGAGGGAGAAGCATATGTTTGGTTTAGGTCATGTGTCTGTATTAATTCTTCACAGGACCTAGCAAAGAAAGAGTTAATGTGTGGTTCCTAGGACTCAGCTGGCCAAAGTGCATCAAAGACAAATAATTACTGTTGAAATAGTTGAATATTTTGGATTAAGTTAATCTATTTTTGTTGTATAGAATCTGACCCTGAATACTTGCAAAGAATTTGAAAGTCTATGAAGGATCTGCAGTGTGTCCCCAGCAGTAAATCTGAAATGGTAGTACCTTAATAGTAATTCTGAAAAGACATATTTTTATCTATCTAAGGAAAATGTAGCATATTTTTCGACACAATGAAAAGATAGCATAAAATAGTATGGCGGCCTCCGAGGATAAACAGTTTGTTATAGGCATATTAAAATAAGCTAGTATGTGCTATTTGTCTTTTCTGACTTCAACAAGAAAGGTAAAACTAGCATGTTTCTACAATTCTAGTACCTTCTGATAGCTTTAAACTTTAATATATTGATGATTATTTATGATGTAAGTTTTGTTGTTTATTAGTCATACAAAAATCAACTTTTGGTAACAGCCTGGTCTTTTCAATTTTTCAAGTCATTATATTGTAGCACCAAATAGTTCATGTAACCAATAGTGACGAAGTGGTGCTGGAGCAAAGTACACTAGAATTCAATTAGAAAGGTATAATTTTGGCTAAGTCAGTGTCCCAAAGTCAAGTGAAAAGATAAAAGTAGTCTAACATGAAGGGACAGCATATTTTATTATCAAGAAGAAACATATTACTAAAATAATCTTTAAGAAATGTGTTAGAAGAATGTTCTACATTTGATAGTGCTTCAGAAGCACAAATAACAATATGTGTTATTCAGCTTCAGATTAAAACAAATATCTGCTCCTTTCCAAAAGGAAAATATGCTGTCAGATTATGGAATTCCTAAAGTTTATGCTTTATGGAAGGTTGAATGAAATGAGATTCTTTTTGAATTCTAAACATTCAAAAAAGTGAGTCTCAAGGACGGTGCCTAAATTTTGAACAGGGTTTATGCTTTTGCATGGTAATGTTTGTACAGTAAGATAATATTTTTTACATCAAAAGAATCAATTCCTTTCAAACCTTTTTTCTTACTTTTTTTTTTTTCTTTCCCTTTTTTGGTTACAATTTCAGTACCTATAAATAGAAGCTCTTGACATCTTGCATCTTTCTCTACAGTGGGTCTTTATATAGAACTCTCATTGATTTTAATTGTATATATTGAATTAGACTAGGATGGATGGCTTTTCGTTTATGAAAAGCTGGTGGCAATATTAACCTCTATGCTGACATAAAGGTTGATAAACTTCTGTTATAAAATGCTTTAAATAATATTTCAGGATTAAATTCTATCATTTTCAAGGTCATCACAAATTGACACTATATTAACAAACGAAGGCAATTGCAATGAGTTTTGAAGATCTTGTGTTAAAATTCACTGTTCCAAAAGTTATGCAAAATACTGATTATTTCTGCAATGAACCTTTGGAATCACGGTGACATGTTGTATCCAACTTAGAGTAGTTCACATGACAAAAATTTAATAATTGCCTTCTCTAGACTAGCAAGGAGATATTTGCAATGATTTCCCTCTGAAGTTTTCCCTTATTATTACTTTGGAGAGAGCAAATTTGTCCATGCACTTTTGTATTTTACAGTAAAGTTCAGTGAGCATCTGTCCATCTGCCAGTGATCTGTGTTCTAGACTGATTTTAAGAGAAATTAAACTATGAGGTCTTTCTGGGCATTGGTGTTCCCTAAAATTCATCTTAAGAGGAATATAACAATGAAGGGAAAAAAAGGGCATGGAAACATTTAAGTTTGCAAAGTGTAACATTGGTTTTTTTTTTCTTCTTCTCTGTATCATAGTCTTTGTAAAATCATCTATGGTATTGTTGGATTGTTGCAAAACATGATCCTTGGACATCTGACAGCTCAAGAGGATGAAAATTTTGACATGAAATGGAGGATGAGATTGGACTGGGAAAAATGCATGAAGTTCCAATAAAGACATTAATTGTGAGATATAATAGGGATTAACTTCTCTATCACTCAGTACTTCTGCATATGCTAAATCTCAGGAGGTATTAAAGCAATATATATTATGCCCAGGCTATTTGATATATCAAAGTTGAAAATACAAGAATTTGATTCTCCTAACATGAGTAAGCTCTTATGATGCCTTCGTGTACAAATAATGTATTTATAAATATACAGGGACTATAGAGGATAGTTTTAACTCCATACAGAATTTCTGATAATGTAGTACTTCTGATAACAGAGGTATTAAATTGCTCTTCATTGAATGGATACTGGGTGTGCCACAGACATTGCAAGCAGTAAAGAGAATATGTGAGTCTGTATAATTTACACACATACTTAGACCACATAAATTGGCATGTCTGTTATGTTTGAGTCTCCAAATTGTACAAAAGGCATGATTACTTGAATACAAACCTTATCCAGTATGGAAAAATTACCATTCTTTAAAATAAAACTTGACATGCTTTTTAATATTTTGTTGGTGGTTTTCCTATTGTGTATTTGGCAAGAAGGGGGAAGATACAGCTAACATCTCCAAAAGCATTGTTTTGAAAGGAATGCATGTGGTTCTAAACAAAACATTTCACTGCAGTAAACGAGGAGCTGTTGTGAATATGTCTGCTGGATAATGCTCACTATTTCTTCTGAAGTTATTTAATGTCCCTAGCCTTTTTTTTTAAAGCTTTTGAGTATCTACAAAATGGTGAAGACCTCTTCTGCCATATAAATCCTGTTCTTTAGGAATAACTCAGTTTTTAGAAACTGTGTTCTCTCTTTAACAACAAACTAAATTGTGTTTTCCCTAAGAAAGTAATCCAGCAGTTTAAAGGCAGCAAATCTAGAACATTATACACCAGCTATCCATAAAATGAGGGCATCTACATGATATCTCCATATTTGTTTCTGACAATTTTTTTGGTTTTGTTTTTTTTTCTTTTTTTTAAACAACAAACTAGAAAGCTTTTCAGTTTCTTTTTTCTTTTAAAGCTTTTTTTTTTTAACTTTGGCTTGAGTGCTTGCCAACTTACGAAATTCGTTTCTATGAATATTTCTTTAAGCAAACAGATTTATTCCTTGTCACAAGAAAACCAAAGTAATGGAATTTTGGATCAAAATCGAGTTTTAATTTGGATTAGTATTAGAAGGAGGCAATCTAGCAAGTACATTGTTGAGTAGAAAGATATTTTTATCAATTGGGCATGCTGGTCATTGTTTCTTTGATTTATTTTTGGAAAGGAGTTTGGCAATTCAAATGTGTGGTGGTAAAAGGTTTTGCAAAAGGAAAGCTTTATGTGGGTGGATTTTTCCTGTTAACTCCCTTGAAAATAAATTATGAAAAAAAAAAAAAAGTACCAAGGAAATGAGCTCCATTGGAAGAATTGATAAAAATTAATAAAAATCCTTGTTAAAATAGTTTGACTTTATATTCAAAGAGATTTCTAAACTGTGACAAATAATTAATCTCTAAATAATGCTTTAAATAATATCTTTATGATATATCTTATAAAAACCTAATTCCTTGTTTCAGTTTAAGATTTGGAGCTTTGATTTGGTTACTCTTGTATTTCATCAGCATTATGGTTAAACTGGTACGGATTCAGAATAAAATTTGGGGTTTGTGTTGGTGGAAAAGGAAAGACTTGTCCTATGTCTGTCATGTATGGAGGCAGGATGTCAAGATATCAATTGATTTAGAAAAGTAAGGAATATTTGCATTCGTAAGCTTTCATGTTTCATTATTTTTTTCAAGCTTTTGCTTCAGGCTTAAACTAGGTTTGCTCCAGTTTGTCAAGAGAGTGTATGTAGACTGACACCTGACCACCTACCATCTGTTGTGCGCATATATATATTTTCAGCAAACAGTTGAGCCTGTTTTGACCATAGGGCCAGAAGAAACATTAGCCAAAGCAAAACAATTGGCATTTTAGGGTCCATCTGTTGAAAATATGTCATAAAGCTGTTTTCTTCACTGCTGAAGCAAAATAATTTAGGCCAATATGTAGTTTATGTATTTATATTTAGTTATGTATTTATATTTAGTTCAATAATTTCTTGAATGCTTGCTTTTGCATTGGGGTATCAACATAAATTATTTGGTTTAAACAAAGACTTATCAAGAAATTCAGAAGAGGTCGCATATGATCAAAATTAAAGCTGTGTTGTTAACCGGCAGCTATAAATATTAATTCCATTTTTTAAAAAAAAAAAACCTGGGCCTAGTGTAAGAATTTTCTTTAAAGAGAAATCTTTTAAATCCATACAAATATGGGCTTGCAAACAAGCAGTGATGGAATTATGAACTGGAAAGCTGCTGTTACATTACCTCTGATTGATTGAAGCAATGTAATTTACCCAGCTTCTTTAGCAAAAATAAAAACGGGGGCAGATCCTGAAGTGCTTGCTCAGTCTTTTTTTCTCAAGCAAAGGTTTCCTTTCAGTCAATGATGGGTAGAATACTTTGAAAAGAAAATACGTACCACTTCTATTAGGTTCAATTAGCTAGGAAGAGAAGACTGGAAAGTAAATACATGAAAGTGTGGGAATCAGTGAGGGTAATTAGCACCTCTAAAGAAATATCAGTGCACTCTTGTATAGACACTTTTGTGTAAATTTTATCTTAGCTTATTAGCATTTATTTAATTTCCTGACATAGAATTGTAGAATTGTTTGTGTTGACATGTCTCTTTATAAGAATTGATTTTTAAAATTTTATAGCTCATCGTATTTATTTATATTTGTGCTAAATTGGTCAGCCTAGAATTTAGCCCTTACAGTGAATTCTTTTTTCAGCAGTTTCAGTTCAGCCATTTAGAAAAGCTTGTTTAGCTCCATTAGAACAAATTGTCATGGATTATAGAGTTTAAGGAGATGTGTCTGAGGATAATTATTTGAGAAGCTCTTTTGTCTTAATCTTTTTAAAGTATGATTTGCTACTGGAAGGAGATACCATTTCTAACGGAAGTGCAGTGAGGCCATAGGTAGGTAACCTGATATTTGAGGAAGACCTTGGAACGAGGAGATGAACTGACTAAACAAACAGAAGAGTGAAGAAGAATTTGAGCAGAGGGGTCTTGGAAAGGAGAAAGATGACAAAGAGTAAGAAATTGGGGAACAAAGGAAGAGGCTGGGATGCTTTCCCAAAGGAGAGACTAGCATTGTTGGATAGTGAGCCTTGGTTTGTGCATCAAAGGCTTTATGAAAGATCTAGCTAGGCAAGAAGAATTTTAGTGAAAGAGCAAACAAATAAAATTTTGGCTCTTAACAAAGGTTTGTAAGGTAGTCTTATTAAATTAGTGTGAAAGATCCAATAAAAAAGCATAAATGTGCCTTCTAGCATGAACTTGAATGGGAACCTATTCGCTGACATGGCTTTCTAAACCACAGTGAAGAATGAAAAACTTAGCAATACCAAATTTTGCTGTCAACTCAAATAGTATTTTATTGATTTTGAGAGTAAGCTAGAAATTTTATTAAGAAATGTGTTGGAGTTTTTTCCTCATATTTTGTAGCATGAACATTTAAGAAATTATAAAAATTTGAAATTACTGTAACACAGCTGAGATCAGCAGTTTGGAGCAGGTCAGTGCAGAAAACCTTCATGTAATTTGGAAATTATGTATTGAGGAACTGTGCATCTTTATGAGATTCAGTTGAACCCGATTTAAGCAGAGGAATGATGGCTAAATGGCTACCTAGAATTAGAATATTTTGTGATATTATGAAATTGCCCATGTGCAGGGAGACAGCAAAGGTCCTCAGTTTGCTTTTTTTGTTTGTTTTTTTTCTGAAGGGGCTGGTGAAGCTTGTTTGCTCCCAAGTCTAGGAATGGATACTCTCAGCAAAAATGTTTATGTTTGCATGGCAATATATAGTCTGGAAAAGCATTTAAAAATAAAGAGAGTGGGGGATTTTTCAGTAAGTGGATCTTATCATACTTTCTCTATGTTTCAATAATTTAACTGGTGACTCAGAAGACATTGTAACCAGAGGGCTGAAATAGGGTGGCTCTGCGGTATGAGTATTGAGTTGCTCCAGCCAACTTGGAAATGTCCCAGAACACTCTTGATCTGGCCTACTGTTTTGGCTTCAAGAGTGTTTTATTTGCATAGATTTGATGCGTAGTACAAAGACAACATCCCAACTTTTCTGTAGCATAGAAAACTGTGTACATAAATTACTTTTCAGTAAATAATCCAAATTCAGACTGTATTTTTATCATTTCTAAACAATCTAATGCTTCCTTTTTAGCATAAAAATTACTGAATTGAGGAAAAGAATTTAAGACAGACAGACTGGATATAGTGCATACTGCCAGCACATCTGGAAGACAGTTATTCTCTAATTACCCAAGAGACAGAAGAGAAAACTGGCAGCTTTTCTGCTATTATAAATCGCATCAATTCTAAAGGAGTTAATGGATGCCCAGATAATCAGTCTTTGTTATCTTGTAATGTTCAGAGACAAAATAAAGGCCATAAAAATAAAAAGCAACAGAAACTCTTTGGTCTGGTGCATTAAAATGTGTGATTTTTGTCTTCCAACAGACCTGTTTTACAGTGTTTAATTTGCTTTTAAAATGTGCAGTGGTTTAGTTGTTTGGATGAAAAACTGGTTCTGTAGATGGAATGGCTGTTGTGGTTAGCAACTTTCTTTCATCTTGTCTTTTAAGATGTATGCCTACTCTTAGAATGGCTCTGTAACTTTGCCACCAGCTGCAGAGCAGTCTTGCCTGTAACAAACTTTTTTTTCTTTTTCTTTATTATGAATTTGTCTGAAAAAGAAAAGAAAGCATCACATGTGAAAACCCAGAATATTTCTCTCCCTTTTCTTTGAAGAAAAGAGCCACAAATTATTTACCTCTGGGTAGACTTAGCTGGAAAAGGAATCAGATTCTCTTAGTGTACAGTAATGTCTCACCTAAGCAGATAAGCTGAAAAATGAACTTGCTGAATGACAGAAGTAACAGCCCAATTTAGAAAAGGGTCCTAGATATCATCAGGGAAATGTTAATATTGCCAAAGTGTTGCCAAAATATAGTAGCAGACTAAAGAGAGAACTTCATATTTCTCAAGAAAATTCCACCTAAATCATATTCTCAGTCATACATTGCTTAGGAAATAAAAAATGTATACACTTACTGCACATTTCTCACCAATGGATGGAGTGAAAAATACTGTTATGTTGACCTTCAGATGAGCAGGGGAATTCTCCTCTGAAGTTAATAAAACTGGATTATGGCTCACCGCATCTAATGCCCATTAAGATATCCCTCACTTCATAAAAAGGCGCTAGTTCTTTTCTTCAGTGCCTGCTGAATAGCTTTCTTCAGGGGTCTCTGTATCTAAAGTGGCCGTAGGTGACAGTATTGTTCTGGGTATCTCCCTGGTGGTTGTCGTTTGGTTTGGTTTGGTTTGGTTTGGTTTTTGTCTGATATAAGTAGGCTTGGTCACATATCCAGCACTGAAAAAGAAGCATCTGGTTACCCCTTGATAAACTTCAGTCCTATACAGTAAGCTGCAAACTCATCTTCCTTGGAGTTTGGGATTTTGAACATGGGACTCAAAACACAGGCAGCACAAGTTGCAAAGCAATACTAAAATGTTTCCACCTTTCATTGTGTATGGCATCTACTGCTCTGAATGTCAGGTTACCAGAGGTCACAGGTGAGTGCTGTCCTGTGCTGAATCACTCTCAATCATATTTGCCTGTTTAGCTGGCATATAGGAGTGATTCTACTTAAATCATCTCATTTAAAATGACAGCTGTACCTGGACAGAACTAAAAATTCACATCTTACAGCAAACTATTCTGTTAACAGGTCAGCTCTGCTAAGATGTAAAAATGAATGCTTTCTTCTGAATAGCCTTGTTTGCTCTCTTCTAGGATGTGCATGGGAAGGTTTTACTGGCAGAGCATAGTGGAACAAAGCAGCGTAGCTGGGACCTTTACAGATATGCAAGTACATTTGGGGTTTGTCTCAGCTGTTAGGTCTTCACAGGAGTGAGATGTGAGTAATAATAGCCTTACTCATGCTACTCTGAGTCATAGCAGGAAATTTCCTCAGAACAGAAAACTGTCGGGGATTGTTTTTTACTGTGTACCTTGTCATCCCACCTTGTTGCTGTCTCGTGGGAAAACTGGTTTGGGAATAGGTAGGTTTTGGTTGTAGCCTAAGTGGTTGGAAACAGCTTTAGAAGAATCTTTCAAAATAGCTGTCTGGCTTTCAGCTGATCATAAACCTAGCTTTGGTTGATATGTATTCTCTGCCACTATAAATAGCCTACACTACTGTGTGAAAGGGAGATGGCAGGGAACTGAAAAGGTTCATAACTAAATGGGTGCAGAATTCTGTGGCTTTGGATTGGTAAAAGGTCAGTGGCTTCCCAACTTTGATCAGAAAGTCTCCCTGATTTTCTCCCTTTCCAGTATTTTCTTTTCAAGGAAGAAGCAAAGCAGTCACTTAGTTGTGCCACCTGAGGTATGGATGAGGAAGCTGACTGTGTTTTAGAAATACATAAATAATAAAAGCCCTCCTCATCCCCCCACATCAGCTAAACTAATATATCATAATGCTTTAAACCTGGTTCCATGAGCAAATATTCTTCTGTTGTAGCATCAGCAGCTCACTGAGGAAGGGGGCACAAGTAAATATTTGGGGGCAGGAACACCTAGAATTAGTTTTGTTCCCAAGGGTATCTTAACGTGAAAATACAGCCTTAGAATAACAATAGGAAAAGAAATATTTATGCTCCAGCTGGATCTGGTTTTTCCTGTGTTTGGTTAATGTACATTTAAAAATAGAATAATATATGAAAGCCTCCATATTCTCTCCATGAGAAAGAAAATACAATTTCATCACAATGCTTACAGATTGGAGGCTTGAATCCCAAAGTTATTTTTCTCAGTCTTGATATTCATTAGGGCTTTTCTTTTGAATATTTAAAATATTAAGACTCAAATAATTTTTTGTTTTTCCTAAGACTTTTGTGCTCTTCACCCATTCCAGGGTGATAGACGGACCACTCCGTGGATAAAGAACTGGCTGGATGGCTGCACACAGAGAGTTGTGGTCAATGGCTCAATATCCAGCTGGAGATGAGTAACGAGTGGTGTCCCTCAGGGATTGGTGTGACATGGACAGTGGGATTGAGTGCGCCCTCAGCAAGTTTGCCGATGACACCAAGCTGTGTGGTTTGGTTGATACACTGGAGG
>JANRGW010038594.1:0-11003 GCA_024733675.1 Psilopsiagon aymara | reverse complement strand
CCCACCCTATATAAACATGTAAGCTGGCTGAGTAGACTGGATAGTCCTCTCTTAGTGATGAAATTTTCATCATGCTGAAGAGTTTCAGAGCAGGCAAAATTACTTTTGCATACTATAATTTGACTCATACAGTAGAAACCAGAACGCCATTTCTGAAATTCCACTCTTTCAAGTCCTCTCACAGACAAGAGGTTGTTTTTTTACTTCAAAAAATTTTTCTCACTCCATCTCCCCCCCCCCCTTTTCTTCTTAAATAAGAAGAAGAGGAATTCATTTGTTACTCTAGTTCTTTTTGAAGAATTCACCCTCTTCCAACACAGAAGAATCCAGAGCCTAGAAATTTTTGTGGCCATTCTATATCCTCTTTAAATTTTAATTATTACAGAAGGAACAACAGAACATAGACAAGCAGACCAGTTCCATTTCATTCACATGATGACTCTGAAGATCCTTTCAGAAAGAAACTTTTTAAAATTATCTTCAGTATCATAAGGCAGGGAAGCAACTGTTATCTTGACAGATAGAAGCAGAAGAGGGGAAAAGCACCAGGTTCAAACATCTAAGTATGCATGCACACAAAGCAGTCATTAATTAAGATATGCCTGACTGATAGCAATGCAGTCACTCTTGTCTACAGGGTTTCTCAGGACTAGCATGTGCTTCTGAAAGCTGGGTAGCCTTCTCCATGGCTCTGCCCTGTTGGCATTGATTATGTATGATTAATGGTTTAAAGGAATAAAAAGAGAAAGGTCAACTTCTGAGTTCAAAACAGAGCAGCTACATGGGGAGTAATTAAGATACTTGTGTAAGCATGATTAATAAGCACAAACTGGCACACTGTGCTGTAAACAAGATGCAACCAGATGGTTAGGATGAAAAGGATTTTTCCTAAAAAGCAATTTTTCAATGCCTTGAAAGTTGGCTTATTTTCTCCCCTCTAAGCCTTACACAACTCATTATCTACACATCCTAAAAGGAAGAAAGAAATAGTAACCCCTTCAACATTCCCCCCTTCCTGGCTTTTTTCATACAGATAACTACAGTTTGCATGTAAATGGATTCAACTCATCTTTGTTTAACGTTGCCTTTTATGTTGAGTTTCATGAATTGCTAAGCCTGACAAGGTTCACTGGGAGTCTTTTAACTCCCACCCACAAGTTCTCCTGGGCTGCCATGTGACTGGCAGTATAGAGGGATCAGCAATGGCATTTATGGGGAAAGCGGGAAGACAGGTGTCAGAACGGTCCAGCAGGCAAACCGAACGAACACTAATCAGCTCTGGTGTTCTTTTACAATCCATATCTAATTCACAAGTTTCATTCTTTCTGAAAAACAATTACTAGGTTTTGAAGTTCATTGTGCATTTACTCAACTGTCTCTTCACATTAACGTAAGTGGGAACAAGAAAAAAAGAGTCAGCAGGGAAGGGACATCAAAAGATCTTAGAGCGGATGAAGGCTTTATCTTAAAGTAATATAATTACAGATGAGCATAATGTTTTACAATAAATTTAAATGTAGAGTTACATCCTTATGCTCTAGGAAGATATTGGTGGGTTGTCTCTCGAGCTGAAACTCTGGTACATACAAATGACTTTGCTGAGAGAAGAAAAATAAACAAAAAAACACTCATTGAAACATCAAAGAAATGGATATTAAGGCAACGGTGAGAACAACAGCATCAGCTCTGCATGTGAAGTATCAACACTCATAAGGCTCATATCTGAGAATTAATAATAAAAAATTACAAAAGGAATATTTTGCACTTATCAAATTTTTCTCAGTTCAACGTATTTATTCTCCAAATTTTGCCTCATCTACGTCTAGTTAAAGACAAAAAACAAAAGAAAAAAAACTAACCCACACACACACCTCTACATTCCCTTTTGACAAATCCTCTTACAGTTTGAGTTTATAATCTGGTAAAGCCTCAGCTAATCAGCATTGGTTGTAGCATTACTGACTCCAATATTGGGAAATTTGCTTTCACATTGTATGTTAGCAGGCATCCTATACTCCAACAATTTCTGATAAGTAAAGATTTCTTAGGCACTTCATTTTCACCCTCACCAGAATCTATAAGCACACAGTGTCCGTTTTGCAAATAATACTTTTCCTCCATACAAATGAACATCCTTTCAAGGACTTCCATACAGAGAATAAATACTTGGTAAGTGAAATAAAAAAAGGCCCTATGTTGGGACCTCATTGTACAACCGTTCTATTGGCCAACAGCAGTGCTTCATGTTTCTGCAATTTAAATCTAGAAATCTTTCCTCTATGAGGAAGATGCCTATTCAAACACATTTCTGTTAGAAACTCTATACAATACTCCTGTGTTAAGTAACTTAGAGGTTTTCTTAATACCTGAATTGTGATTCTAGCAAAAGGATGGGCACCCATCTAGAGATTCAACAGACAACAGACAGATGAAAAGCACTGTTTAGTTCCATATGAGTAAATTCTGGCACCTGAAAAAGCAGCACAGTATGTAAACTGCTTTCCCTTTTTCACCGAGAACATATTTCAGTTCTCATAAGGTAAACCTGTACCAGTCTTGATTTTTACCACCACCCATTAAATAACTCTTCCTGGACACCCAGTTACTATGAAATTCTGTAACAAAGTGTCATGGGTTCAGCATACAGATTGCTAGCATACTTCAGCTTTGAAGTTGTTAAAAGAAGAATTTAATAAGTGTGGAATAATTAGTGATAGGCTAGCACTGCTAAGGACAGCTCTAGTCCTAGATATCCATACCTTTGACATGGGGTTAATTTAAAACCATCTAATTCTGCTGCCAAGAGTTTGGCAGTAGAATGATTAAAGCAAGTCATCTCCAGACACTCTCATCTCAATTATACAGTTTTCAAGTTCACTTTGCAACAAATAAAAATTATTATTGTGTCTGGAACTATTGTTAGGATAAGCCTCAGGAGTCCAAACAACTCCACTGAGAAAACAAGCTCATGTGAAATGTGCTTCCATTAATATTTGTGTTATTAGTTTATATAGGATGAGTCAGCCTATGGCTCCATCCTGCAATCAATCATTCCCATATTATAGTTCTGTTTTTTTTCTGTCAACAGTGACAACAAAAAACCCTAAGTAAGTGGACAAATCAGCATAAATGTTACTCACCCGTGCCAAAGGAAAGCTGGATAAATAAATTTGTGCTAGATACATTCCGCATACTGAGAGCTTCAGCTGCTAGCAATTTTCTTCTCCACAGAATATCTTTGATTACAGATCTCTTAGAACTTTGTATTTATCCAACACCATTAGTAATTTCTCCTGAATTACTACTACTTCTTTTTTTTTAACCACATAGTGTGCTGAACAATTTACGTACTACATAGAAGGTTTGGAGTTACAAAAAACAAAAACCAAAATGAAACAGCCAGACTCTACTGTTCAATGTTCTTTCAGCTAAAAGGTTCTGGTGTTTCATTAAAATACAAAATTATATCTAAATTAATAACCAAATTCTCTAAAAATGCAAAAAACCATGAATATATTTTCATTAATACAAAGGTTTTCACACACACTCAGATCTGAATACAAGTAAATAAACACTAATTCTAAACTTCATCCTAGCAAAGTTTAGAAGGTTCATCTTTCAAGGGAAATTTGAGAAAGATTTAAACTGTTCCTGATTATGTAATCCAAATACACAGTGAGCAAAACAATGTCACATGCATGAGTTAAGAAGTTGCCTGCAATAGACTGAGCACCCAGATTCCACCACACCCTGAGCACATACTGCAAGTCTCCTCCACAGTACCCCAGACTCAAGTCAGACAACTCCTACATGCTTATTTTACGTCACTCACTTGCCTTCCCTAGCACGAAAAGCAGCATATTCATATTACCTTAACGGATTGAGCCCCATAAAAACAATGCTATTAAAAAATAGGGTTTGCACCACTTTTTATCATCTTCTGCAAGACTGCACTGGAGAGTGCTCTCACATCAGCTTTGAACCTGCACAAGACAGCTGTGTATTTCTATTTACTTTTGGTTTCTGGCAAGACATTCGCAATAATATCTGTGATTTCTCAACAGCTTAAAAGGAGAAAATTATCCATTTAAACATAGAAAGAATCACAAACCAAAAGGCAGTGTAACTGCACTGAGGAAACTGGGACCACGCAGTGTTTTTGCAAAGAGCCTATCTCAGAGTACAGCACCCACTATGGACAAATACACCATAATTTTCCCAGACGGAAAAACAAATATCAGATCCCTGTAGTCTGTTTTATCTTTCTAAACCAGTCCTTCTCTAGCAGCACCTCTAGTTCAAGTTAATTGTGAGTGACTTTAGACATCAGGACAATGCTGTTCCACACATCAACAAAACTGAGAACTGACAGGTAGACTACAAACAGTGACAAGCACCAAGCAGCAACTAGGTCAGGGTTGGCTGGGTTTTTTTGGTTGGGTTTGTTTTGGGGTTTTTTTGAAGCCCTCAAAGCATAGAAATTACTGCTCAGACTATAATGAGATGAGAGTCCATATGGTCAAACTACCCTGATTTTCAAACAACACTCTACCAGTATGCAAAGAAGTCACTGTGTGATATCAGCACCATCAATAACCAACAACATTTTTGCCAGTAACAACCTTTAATCATCTCTGTCTCAGTGTTTGAAGTGATATATTTCAAAAATGTCAAAACTCTCAGTGAAATGTGGTACTAAAATTAATAGACTGTTTGCTTTCCCTATTGATATACCAGGTTTCAGACTGTCAAAGTGCTTTTAGTTGAATAAGAAAAAGTACAAAGTTGTTTTGACAACTACAAAAAGATTTATCAGTTACATGTACCTGCTGAAGTACCTAGATTCTCAAAGTGAAAATCTGTGTATGCAAGGTTCTTAATACTAAAAGTTGTCAAGTTATTATTAGTATACTAATGCTGCAACAAGATAAATTTTAAAGGATGATATCACATAGCATATTTCCATGACCTGTGTGCTATTTAACAATACTATATCAGTTTTCTGTCTGCTTTGCTTTTAGTTGGGTATAGAACTTTTTTTCACTTGCAAAGCTTTTGTAAAGCAGATTTACTCCTTTCTAAAACTATGTGTGTAATCTGCCTAATATGTATAAGTATACAGCAAGACACGCATACACACTAAACAATTCACATTTGCCATCTCACATAACTCACATGAGTTAGTTATATCAGGCAGAGCAAATACAGCAAAAAACAAAGTCCTGAAAGGATTAGATCTCAACTCCACACCATGGGATTATCATTATTATTAGGAAAAAAAGGCTCTACTGCATCTCACCTAAATCCTCTGCAAGCCAGAAGACAGGGATCATAAAATGGCTAAGATTAGAAAGAACCTTAAGGTCACCTAGTTTCAGCCTCCCTGACATAGGCAGCGACATCTCACATTAAACCATGTTGCCCCAGGCTCCATCCAACCTGGCCTTGAACACTGCCAGACATGAAGCATTTACCACTTCTTTGGGCAACCTCTTCCAGTGCCTCAGCATCTTCACAGTAAAGAACTTCTTCCTTTTATCTGACCTGAACTTCCCCTGTTTAAATTTAAACCCACTACCCTTTGTCCTGTCACTACAGTACCTGTAGTGGAAGAGTCTTCCTACTTCCCGTAGGGAAGAGTCCCTCTCCCACATCCAGATACTTGCATCTGCTAAATTGTTGAGACAGCAAGTGAGAAAGTCCACCAGCAAACATTTGCTTTAAGAAGCTGCAATGGAAATAGACTTCTATAACAACTATTCAGCATTCATACTAAAAATAGCAGCAATAGACAGTAGTAAACAAATTAAATTTATAGCATTGACTTCACATTCCTAAACCACACCATGGAATCAGTAATGGCATTTTATGAAAGCTGGGTTCAGTTTAAAAATTATTAGAGTCCATTTCACAAATTACAATATTTTATAATTACATACAGTGTAAAATTATTAAAAAATATTCTGTTACAACTTGTAATGTTTGAGCATACTACTGTATTTGATTATTGCAGTAAAACACTCATTAATTAGTGCCTGATTAGAGTTCTTTCACAGATAAGAATTATCAAATACTGCTTCATCTGAATTCCATACCATAGCTCTGCTTTTCAGAATTAGCATCCCTAGAAAACACAACACACTTTTAGCACACTCCTTCCCCATATCTGCTACAAAGAGAATTAAATTTTCCTCAGTCTTACTCTCTGTAACAAATCAAGGAATGACAATTAATACTTCCTGCATTACATACAGTGAGAATAGCTAGGAAGACATAAAAACACTACTGCTGGTTTGCTCCCTTCACTATCCCATGTAAAGCCTGAAAGAAAGTCTGTTATCTAATGAATTCTGAACTCATGCCAGCTCAATAGAAAGCTCGTTCTTTTATCTTCACCTGGATTAGTAACTAAAATTGAACTGTTTTCCAATACCCAAAAATAGGCAATGTATATTTCTTGTTTCAGCCTAAAGATAATGCCATCCATTCGAAAATCAATTAATAGCATTTATCATCCCAAATACAAGCATGCAAAGAATTCTGCTGACATTTTGTCCAAATTTATTGTATAATGGAACACAGAGATTAGTATGGATTGATCATGAACAGACACCAGTGCTCTGCAAAATCTAAATTATTCAATTCCATAAAACCCACTACTATATACCTTTAAATGTCAGCAAAGGTTAGTAATAATTATTTTTAGATAACAATAAAGAGTAATTTTTCTTAAATGACATCTTATGCCTCAAAGAAGTTTACTGCTCACAACTAAGTAAGTTTTATTTCAAAGCTTAAACAGACTTCTTTCCCCCACCTTCAGTCTCAGCAGAAAGAGAGTTCTTCTTGAATATACCCCACAAAAAACCTTAAAACAACATGGAGGCATCACAAAAAATGGTGGAGAAATCTAGAACATCATAGCCTGTGCCAGTGAATCCCACATAGCATCTCTGATGAAGACTGAACAGGCTGCTAAGAAAACCTCATGCACTGAAGTCTATTCTATTCTCCAGGAACAAATCAGAAGAGAAAACACAAACCTAGAATTTCTAATTCTCAGAATATACCACTCATACCAAAGAAGACTGATGCAAAACTTGCTTTTCAGGTACAATGAAACAGCAGTGCTATATCTAGCTAAATCACAGCTGAATAACATGTAAAGCAAAAAAGGTAACACTACCTCCTTTGGTAACAGCATACAATCACAAGGGCCTGTTTATAAGCCTCTTTCTTTTCAGGGACTAAAGCAGCATCAATTCTTTCCAACAGCACAACAATTCTGTTACTTCTACTTCCAAAACAATTTTTCCTAAATATCTGAAAGCACTAAACTACAAGATAAGTAGCTACAGGACTTTCTGCTTCCCTCCAAATCCTCTCAAAGTGGGAGATGGATTCACACAAGATCCTGTGAATACAGCTCCAGGTGGAAGCTATATAAGCCTTAGAAACTGAAACACCTGGAACAGAAAAATCTTTACCCTTTTTGAGTTATTTCAGCTGTGGCAGAGGAAAAGGGTGGGGGTGCTTTTTTGCTGCTGAAAAGCAACGCTTAATGGTAACCTGTTTCAATAACTTGCTTTCTTTCACGACTGTATTATGTACTGAGAATCATTAGACAGTCAGCTCAGAGAGATGACACTTCCCTCTCACATCCAACTTAGCTTTTCTCCTGCAGTGTAGAGTAGGTTTTAGAAATGCTGACTAAAATGGAACTCCAAAACAACAGGAAATTCACTAATCCAATCCTCAGAAAATAAAAGGTATAATGGAAATTCTGCCAAAAGGATTTGGGTTTCACTGTCTTTTCCAACAGAGACAATGACATCAAAACCACCGTTTTTATGGACAACAGAAAAAAGGAGCAAGTATACTTTCTAGTTACTTGAAAGGAAAATGTATAATTGACAGCTTCCAATTTCAAGAACAGGGTCCTGAGCAGCAGTTCAACAGCTGTTCCCCAGAACAGCTTTTCCCCAGAAAAGTCTTTCTAGCCAGTATATGGGCTGCTGGATAAAGTGTAGCTGCATACTGGTATGTATCTGGAATACAGACAATTAAAACTTGTCCTTCCCTAACAGCCTTCAGCTATAGCATCTTAGAGAAAGTGAATGAATATGATCAGCAACAAACACAACTCAAAGACTCAATGTCATCAGCCTCCCAAAGCAACGAGCTTCACTGCCAACAGCACAATTTCTGAGACAGGCAGGTATAGCAGGAACACTGACCAGAAGTACTTTTTTCCTGAAGAGTAGCATGCTTTAAAACAGCTGTTATACAAATACTTCCTTCCCACCACTCCAAGTCTGCCTTTTGGTTTGGTGTTTCGTTTTGTTTGCTTGGGTTTCTTTTAATATATATCGTGGGGTTCGCTCATTTTTTGCTTTATCATGGGTTTATTCAACAGTCATAGTTGGTGCTGTGCTCATTCAAAGAAACACTTTTTTCCCTAAGAATGTAAACTAACTTGGTTTTATTTTGGTTCTAGGATTTCTCTGGTCTAGTATTGATAAATATGAGGAACTAAGAAGACTAAAGTATTCTATAATACCTATGATAAACCACTTATATCTGCTAAAAATTCAACAGTTGCCTTGACGTTTCTGCTAATCTACAGGTAGGCATACCTGCCTATAGCTGATAATTGTAGGAATGCATAGATCTGACTCATCAAATAACATCAAAACTGCTTAGCATACTTTGGCACAAGTTACCAACATTAATAACAGCACACATACCCTGTGTGTCCCACACCCCCAAAAAAAACACTAAACCAAACCAACTAAACAACAGCAACAACAACATAACCAGAAAATGTTTAGGCTTTCAGCTTGAAATACAAAACACGGGCAAAGATTTCAGCACATAAAAGAAGTGCCACTGCACTTCCTGCACTGTACTTTATATGGTACACCACTGTATCATATAAAGTAAAACTCACCTGTCCACACAAGGTAACAGGCAACACTGACCACAGCCATGAAGAGGCAGTTACAGTGAAGTAAAACTCTTCTTGCCCAGCCATTACTTCTCTCTTCCCATAGTAATCTCCTCAAAACTCCTCTCCCAGTTTATAGACATATAAAAGTAAGAACTCCACAACTGAAAGACCGAAGGACAGCTGGACATCAGTCACTTCTCGAGGTATGGTTCACTTTTGCTTTTCCTTTAGCATGTACTGCCATTTAAAATTAACTGTAGGTCATTTTAATATTTTTAATGATTATTTCATTATAGCACAGAGGTGGTAAATACAGCTCACCTTCTGGCTTTGCACAGTATAAGAGCGGATCAGGGGAGCTGTTAGGAGTGATTATTTTCCAACCAGCACATCCTTTATAGAATGCTAGGTGGAAACTGTTGGGATTGTTTTGAGGGAAGGAGGAAGGGAGGGGTCAAGAGTGCGTCTAAGGTGACCATTTCAGTAGAATTTAGGCTGCTAAGCTGCATAAGTCATCCCACCTCTCAACTGCAGGCTTTGCCAAATTCTGGTGGACTCTTAAAGCAGATATTCAGGGATCTAGAATACTGAATACAGGGGAACTGGAAGTATGACTATCTCTATATATACCAAGGAAAGCAAAATATTTTTTTAGCAGCAGCTACCCTTGAAGACATTTCTCCAGACACGTCTGCTCCAACCCCATGACTTTATAAATACCTAAACTAATCACTGCTTTCCCACACAGTTGCAGCCAGCGTCCACAGAGCAGCAGATCTTCCTTTGCAGCTCAAGATCCTTCTCTCCAGCACCACCAGCTTCACATTGCCTGCTCCTTGGGCCAATTCACTCCTCAGTATGGCATGGGGTCACACTGCAGCACCTCTGTAGACAAGAGGCTGGCAGGACCCTTCCCTCAGGGTGAACGAAGCTGGATACCTTGGGGAGGTATCCACCTGGTCACCTCCACCAGCTCCATCCATTTCCCTGGGTAGGAACTAACTCACCAGTTCCACAGGTAGTGGGGGAGATAATTCATGACATACACTAGCACTCAGTCTCCATAGGTAACAACCTAAAAATACATGCTTTATTTCCCCAGAAGGAGGAAAGGAAAGCCTCAGAGAAGTACACCATAATTTTCTCATGAGTATTAGTACAATAGGTGCCTATATTCACGAAGCAAACCTATTTTCAGAAGTAGAAGTCTGTGCATAGCAGTAACATGCTGTTCTTTAAGGATGCGTGACTCCTGCTAATCCTGAAGTTACTGAAACATACTCTTTGGACACAGCCCGGATTTACCTTGTGAACCATATGCCACCTAATACTGCCTTTTACACCCCAAAACAACCTCCCATTCTCTATCTAAATACTTCTTATACTATGACAAACAAAAAATAAGGTTTCTCTACATCTATACAGTTTTCTTTACAACTTTTACAACAGCTGTAGATCCTATTTGTTCAATATCTCTGGGAAATAGCTGTTATTAATGCTATCTATCTCAAAGTCAAATTACATCAGATTTACCAAAGACTACTACACAGGTTTCTCAAAAGTGATTGAAAGATACAAAATTAAAATCTTTCTAGCCTACAAAAAACCAGAAGTGACTGCTCATTCTAAGATGTAGGCATTCTTATACCTTTGAGAGCCTGAAAAAGCAGCACGCACCTCTTACGAATCTTTGTTTTGATAACTGTTTAATATTGCTGTGATTGTCTCAGAGAACACCATGAGAATGGCATACAACATCAGAACACAATTTAAGAATAGTGTACCCTAGAAAACCCAGATTTTACTTTAAGAATACATAGAAAACTTGTCCCCCCAGAAGTTTAAAGAAAAAGCTAAAAAATTGCCTGGAAAGTAAAACATTCTTTACTATGTGAGCATTAAAATTGCACATAGGTTTTCAAATTAAGTTAGCAACTTATTATTTCACATCCATAAAGAGATGTATTTTAGCACCTTTTGTCATGGGTTCAGCAGTAGCAGTCATTTTTCTCCTTCTTGGTAGCTGGTGCAGTGCTGTGGTTTTGACTTTCGG
>JANRGW010038593.1:0-20874 GCA_024733675.1 Psilopsiagon aymara | reverse complement strand
GGGTGGGGGGGGGGGGGGGGGGGGGAATGTGGGGTTTTTGGTGGGGATTTTTGTGGGGTTTTCCTTTTAAATCAGCTTTATTTTTCTAACTGTTATTTCCATTTCCCATAGCACCTTGGCGATGTCAAAAACACATACAAATACATGTAGTATCGTTTGGACATTTAAAGCATGAACCTACTTTGCACGCGGTCCGGTTGGGACAGGTTTGACAACAGGCAGATGCCGGAACGGACAAAGCAGAGAAGCCAGAGACGTTGCTTTGCTTTTCTCCTTTCACTGAAGCCCTATCACTTTGAAGAGAGGGATCGTATATGCCAAGGGGAAGCTGGATTCATCCGGGAGGAAGGAGAAGGCTGCGGTAACGTGAGCTCAATATATTATCTGAATATCTTGTATTCTATAAAAATTAGAACAAAACCAACCATTTCTGCACAGTTTACATCTGAAATTGCTTTTTTTTTTTTTTTTTTTTTTTTTGCTTTTTTCTTTTTTTTTTTTTTCTTTTTTTTTTGGAAACTGTATCCATAACTGAAGCTCCATAAAAATAAACCTCTGGTTCTTAAATATAAAACTTTAAAGTTGTTACAGGTTAGGGTGCAGATGGATTTTCTCTTTTCTTGCAGCAATAAGTTGCTTCAACTCCATTTCGAGTCCTCCCGCCTGTACATTGAAACAGACTCAGTTCACTCCTTGAAGTGCCTCTGCTAAAGGCACTTAAAGAGCCAACTAAAACGCTACACCAGACCCAAGTTACGTACCATCCTAAAGGAAGCTCAGGCTCGATGTAGTATACACACACACAAAGAAGAGCATGAGAAATCGTTCGGATTAATGGCAACAATCTTAATGTTTCAAGAAGAAAATATCAAAATTAGAAACAAACAAACAAACTTCTATTGCATATCTGTAGGAATCAAGGATTTACAAAAAAAGCAAGTTTTCCCCCCGAAGTGCATTTCTGTTGCATCGTCTGTAATACAAGGGCGCATTTTACAAGTTTAAAATATCATCATCTGTACAGAGCAGATATTCTACCCCAGGTGAACATTCACTCGGGTTAACAGTACAAAGAGCAGACATTTTGAAGACAATTAAGCTGATATTGACAAAGTAGTAAGGCCATAGCTATTTAACTACAGTAAAGCATCGATTAAGTCACTTATTTGCTACTGATCTGCCACAGTATCATCTTGCTTTTCTGGTTAATAGAGTGGGTTACTGATTTTTTTTTTGCCTTTTTTCAGTCTTTTTTTTCACCTACTGCTAAAACTGCACCGTCGTACTGTGCCAGGCTAACTCTTTTTTTATGGGTTTTAAAAGACAAAACAAGGACAGCAGGAATGTAAGATACTACATAACTAACTTAGAAATCAACAGAAATAAACCCCAAACTCTTTCTGCACTTGTAGTTTTCCGATCACATGCAAACAACTCAACTTCTCTTTTCACTTCCCAGCAGAAGGACAAGAGAGCGGCCCAATCTCTGCCATGCACAAGGATCTGGGAGAGAACATAACTTGGGGGAGTCTACTTCTGTAGCTAACAACAGCCAACAATGCTGAAACCAAGCCACAGCTCCCAAACCCGAAGGTGAGGTGGGATTTGCACCTTCTGGGGCTTTTATACCCTGCGCTAAGCTACCAAGAGGGAACCATGGAGAACTGGTACTTGTCCCATCAAGCGCACGCCAAAGGCGGCTGTTGAACAAGGGACAGTTTCACCTCGGCTGAGAAAATGATCCGGCTCCAAGGACACGAGGAGCTGTGCCGGCAGTCAGCCTGGCTCCCAAAGGATGGCTCCGTCCCCGCATCCCAGGATGCCACAATGGGCAGACACAGGTAGAGAGACACAAGGCCTTGCCTGTGGCCCTGGTGGGGAGGGGAATGTAGCAGCTAGCCCGTCTAGGTTATATGTTTGCCATGCAATACAAGTACTGCAGGAGAACTTGCACACAAAACTATGGTTTTCACAGCCTTTATATTTACTTATTCCCCACACACACGTAAAAGAACAGAAAGGAAACCAAACCACAGTTACTGATGGCACTGGGGGAGGAAGGGAAACGCTGAAGTTAAATCCTTGCACGCAGGTATTAAATAAATAATCATGAATGTCCTAATCAAAGTTTGACTACGCTGGAAAAAGCCAACGGGTTTACAGACTGATTTGCATACACTGTACAAGAGCCATAATCTGCTGCTGGAAAACGCACACCTGGGACATACAAAGCATCCTTTCCATGGTCAAGATTTTTCCAACCACCTCACAAAACCAAGATTGAACTGCAGGTTGGGGTTCTTCTCCCCCACATCTAATAAATGAAGAAGTGACATTTCACAGTCCTCACCAACTCAGATACTTTCAGCACTACACAGTCACTGCACGCTGCCCTGGAAGCGGATGCCTGCATGGATCCATGGGTCGGGATTAGCTCACTGCCCTCACCACCGAGGCTTGGGCATGAAGCTCCCCATAAGCCTCTTCCCAAAGAGTTGCTCCTCGGAGCAGCAAACAGCTCACATCAGCCCAACACTTCCTCCACTCTACCACGACAGTGCACATCTATCCTAAATGTCTGCCACTATCATACAGCTTTGTTCTTCCAGTTTGACTGCAGTAGTTCTTGATAGCCTTTAAAATGATGAAAAACTAACACTGAATTCATTACATTTCAGAACTTGGAACACATTTTTAAGTATTTCAACTCCTCTGTCATTCCAACAGATGTAGCATTATCGAGATAGATGGCAAAGGGCTCTTAAGCATCCCTAAACTGTAGACACGATCAAGGATTTCTTCTACTAAATCAAAAAACCCCTCCCAAGCCCAGTACAGGTAGTTTCAAAGTGAATAATGATTTTGGGATTCATATATATATATATATGTGTGTGTGTGTGTATATATAACATGCGTAGAAATGAACAGTTAATTGCATAAATACATTATATCGTGTTATGAATCAAATCAAAGCAATTGCCAAGCTGAATAATAAGTTAGAGAAATGACAACTCTGGCTTTATATATATATTTATAAAAATAGATATGAGCGTTCTCAAAGCAGTCGATAGAGAATGCCTACCGAGGAAGAAGTCGCCAAGGATTATCTGGCTGAGAAATCAGAAGATGAAAAGTCTTCACAGTTCCTGAACTGCCACTTACATTCATTCTAATGGCAACGCTAATATATTACTAAGATGTTTACGGTATATAGCACAATCGAGTTTTCCAGTGTTCACAACTTACGACTTTAAATTTGTACACTTGCTAATCACTAAAAGAAGAAAAAAATAGAGGAAAAGCAAAAAGGTGGGATTCTTCCTGCTGGAAGCCACTCCTCCCTAATGCTTTATACAGGACTTTGAACCCTGGCATGCTGATTTGGGCCGATGAATGCACTGAATTTTCCTATCTCAGTCATTATGGTAATCACCTTGAAACTTAACCACTTACTACATAATAGTGTTGTAAATTTAGTCAGCATACAGCCAGGTAAGACACTACCTTCCAAGCAGCTTCTCCGAACACGAGGGGGTTTGTTTAACTCTTTACCTTTAGATCCACTTTAAAGAGTTAAAAAGTCAGTTGCTACTACATCAGCTGTAAACAGTGAGCTCCCAGTACATATAAACCCTGATTTCTAGCATACAGCATCCAATACCCTACTCCAGAACACAAATCATAGACTGGTTTGGAAGGGACCTTAAAGATCATCTAGTTCCAACCTCCTTCCATGGGGAGGCTGCCACTACATACACTGACATGCCTGTCAGCATATGGAAAACCCAGCCACGTCTCCAATTTGCCAGCCAAAGAGGCAGCAGTCTCAGCCTTGTGGGCCAGGCAGAGCTGTGTGCCCCCAGTTCCCACCTGCAAGGCAGAATTCCACATCTGCAACTGGAACCCCAGGCTCTTCGCTCATGAAGTACTGTGTAGCCACCCATCAACCCTACACTGGGCCTGCCGCAGGAAAACATACCAAGAGAAACGCACAAAAGTCTGTAAAACGATCAGAGAAAGTAACAAGCAAGGAAAAAAAATAAAGCCAACCCCAAACCTAAGAAATGCCTTCAAAAGGAGGCGAAGAAAGAAGGGCCAATGAAAAATTCCATGGTGCTCCCTTTAGGTTCCTTCCGGAGACAAGTTTTGTTGTCCACGTGCTCTGATCTACAATCCAGCATCCTGAAAGTGATGGTTTAAAAAGCTTGCTGAATGAATTCTTAGTAAGGTCAAGAGACTCTACTTCAAGCTGGAAACACAAGGTTTACTACAGTAGTACATTCAGTTTGCATCATCACTGACTAAGCCATGACAACGGTATCTGGCTGCAGTCACTCCACTCACCCTGACCGAGCACCTCCGCTGCAGACGTGCTCTGCAATGCAAGGCCATCAAGGGCAGACGCATCAGCCCGAAAAGCCAAATGTTAAATAGGTTAAAAAAAAGTTCTACTTTTACAGAAATGCTAAATTTCTCAAAAATAATATTCTCTTATCCTTTTCCTCCTCCACCGAGGGACAGCTGAATTTGTCAATTCGTATCCTTTCGCTCTGTCAAAATGCTACTTTCACAAGCCCAAAACTGATTTCAAGCAGGAAACCCTCTGCAAATTAAAACCAAAAAGATACAAAAATTATAATCTCTATATTTATATCGATTGGAATCCTCCAGCATTTGTGAAATCACTTTGAGAGATGAATTTCGGGACCCTCCCCAACTTCACACGAGCCACGCTCCAGTCCAGTATTCCCCTTCACGAATACTCCTTTCTCACAGTCTCCTTTTGCTGCTTATTTGTCCGCAGCTCAAATGAAGCAGAGCAATAATTGGCTGCCCAAGTGTTACTTTGGTGAGCGGGGTGGCACGTACTGCTCCTTGCCGACACGTCGAGGTGCTCCCTGAGGCGATGATCTGCGTCCAAATTGGCGCCTCTGTTCCCTGATTTTCCCAGCAGCTCCCCTGGGAGGCCCATTGCCTCGGAAGCCAGAATAATCCTTCATCCGACCCTCAACTTTGTCGGGAGCCTTCTCTGAAGCCTTCTCAGGTGTACCATTGTCTTCGGTTTTGGCAGGGGGAACGATGTTGGTGCGATGCTCGCGAAGAGGCTGAACAGGAACTGGAGGAGGCTCCTTTGGTGGCTTCTGGCAAACTTCAGCATAACTCAGCTTGCGTGGCTCCTTTGGGACCAAGGGAGAAGAGCAAGGTTTATGTACCGCAACAACCACGCTGTGCTCTTCCTCACCATCCCAGGCACAACAGCAAGAACACGTACAGGGAGCCACTACAGCGCAAGCTGTGGCAGACTCCACACAAGAAGGTCCCAGGCACTACAGCAGCACATCCAAGAGAAAGGTCCCCGCATTCCCCACCCACTACTCCCTGCTCTGGGCCTCACCTGCATCAACAAAGCAGGAGCTGCACTTGCATTAGCAGAAGGTGAAGTGGTGTTTGTCCTTGGTGGCTTTGCAGCACTGGTAGGAGACACAGACACGGGTGGGGAAACGTGGCTTGTGACTTCTTTCTGCGCAGACACTTCTTCTGGTTTGCTCTCTGGCTGAACCGTGCTGTTACATCGAGAACAATTTACCATTAAAACCTATTAACACCGAAATTAACGTGTGAGAAAGCATTTTCTTTCTCTGAAGTCACAACTGTGGGGTTTTTAGGGCCATTACCACCATTTGTTCCTTCCATCTAGTGGCCTCCAGAGAAGCTGCCTCCCGCAGAGGGAGAAGAAACACCACCATTCTTTGCTAAGTACATGCAAACTGTGATATTCTTAAGTAATCTCCATACCTTAAGACCACAGCTTCAGTCTGACTCGGTGAGCTCACACTTGTCACAGGCTGCTGGACAGTGCTGTGCGTCTCTTCTTCCTGAGCAGGAGCTGGAGAGCTGGGCAGCACCTCTTTGCTTTCCTGCACAGAAAGTGTAAATTGCAAAGGATGGAAAGAGTACAGCACGTTTAAACTGCTCCTCAATATGCCAATTCAAGACATCTACGAAGAGCACTGTTTCCAAAGGCTGCTTAGGTCCTGCTTATAGGAATTTTACTTCTCTTAGAGCACCGTCTCTAAAGCAAGCGCCCTTTATGGGGGCAAAGCAAACAGGTTAACTATTAGCTTGACAAGCACAGTACAACGTTTGGGCTTAAAGCATTCTAATGTGCAGCTCCAAAACTGATTCTGTCAGCAGGGGAGAAGCGAGAGGCAGCACCTGCAGCTCACTGTGCTCGTGCTGGAGAAGAGCCGGTACCTTTTCTTTGCAGACTCCCTTGACGACATCGGCCATCCTGCTCTCCAGCACCGGCTCTCCCGGTGTTTTTGCTGTGCTGCCAGGCAAAGGTGGGAAATTTGATGCTAGCAAATCAAACTTTGGTGTCTGAGTCTTTGTTTCTGCTGAAGGCTGAGGTCTCTAGAGAAGGAAAATACCCGTTAATGGGGCTGTAACACCGCGCATTAGAACACGGCGTGGCAGAGCAAACCTCACTGAAAACCCACACTGTAACCCGGGAATTTAAGGACTACACCATTCCCTCAGTAAATGCAAAGCCAACGCAGTGCCCTGTGTGCAGCTCCCTGCGGTAAGGGAAGCGGAACTTACTGAAACCCGGTCGTCTTCTCGTCTCCTCCGACCTCTGAAAACGTTCCTCCTTTAAAGGGAAAGCAGAGTCAGTGAGTGCATTCATCCAGCTGAAGTGCACACTCATCTGCACAAAGGGGAGCCTGTGGCAGGGAATTCACAGCAGCCCACTGAGTTCTCTCAAGATACAGTTCTGGGATGGTCTCCATCTTCAGGAGGAGTCAAAGCTCTTACACTCCTGGAACATCGCCAATACGGGAAACAAGTTCCCTTTTCTCTCCCCATGAAAGAGGTACCCTACAGCACTGTATCTGAACAAGCGACAATTAGACTGTACCATTACAGAACAGCATCCCATCATTTTACAGAAATCATCTGATTTCTCACATCTCTCTCTTGGTCACTTATTTAAGTGTCCAAACCCTGATTTAACAGACAGAAGACAAAACAAGTTAATCTTAAAATGTTTAGGAGCATTAAGTTCCCCAAAGGGGGATCTGCTTCTTATTTACAGCAACACAAGCACCAACTGCTTTAACTGAGGGGCCAAACCAGGCAGTTATAGTGAAATAAAGACACCTCACTGCCTCACTGCAAGGGGTTTGTCAGAGTAAGAGCCTCACAGCCAAGCAGGAAGCACCCGTGTGCCCAGTTAAGTGTTCATCACACCTGGTTTGTTTGGATGCCAGTTTTCTCATCAGCCTCCCCAGAAATACATCTTGTGCCAATGGCTGGTGATCCTTGGCTAACACAAGTCCTCTGAACCCACAGCACCGTGTCCCAGCTGCCCCATTGTGTTACAGCAAAAAGCAGCACGCCCGGTTCCTTACCTGCCCCTGCCAACGCCGTAATCGCCGTTCTGCTCCATCTGTGCGGTAGGAGAATCCTTCTGGGAATAACCTTGGTCTTGGTGGCCACTTAACGCACTGCTATGTCGCTCCATAGCCAAACTCCTGGAGCCGGCTCTGTTCAGTGGTCCGTCCCCCATCGGCACGGTACCGATGGCTGCTGGACCCTCCGCAGCGTGCTCCGAGCTGCCGGACGATCGGAAGTGGGGCTTCACGCTGCAGGACACAGAGCAGCACCTCAGTCACCCACAGAACCACCGTCACTGCCTACAGTGAATTCACAGCTGGCAAAGGGCAGCAAACACTGCTCTTCCTCACCTCCATCTATTCCTTTTGTTAACTGTTTTGTTGCAACCTCCTCTCAGGTGCTGCCATTTGAAGAAACATTGAAATTGCTGCCCAATAGATTTCAAAGAGGGGGACACCCCAAAAAACCTCAACAACCCCCCCCTACCCAAAGGCTATGAGTGGTAGAAGAGCCAAAGAGGGATTCTTCCTTCATCTGGGCCTGCAGCACGGGGCATTAGCAGTGACCTGGAGAAATAAGTCAACCCTAAGGAACAGACTGACCCAGCCAAAAGCAACAAAACCGAAGTGGAACAAGAGCTGCCGGTTCAAATGTGCCCAAGCAAAGATCAACTCAAGCAGCACTAAGTACCAGTTTTAAGGCCCCAGCAAGGTGATGTTTTCCATCAGCAGAGCCCACAGGGAGGAGGAAAGCGAACTGAATTCTTCCGTTTGGTTTAACTTGTTCTCAAACTGGAAGATCCTCACGTCATCTTTCAGCCCTCAGATCTCATAATCTTACCCGTCATTGAGAAGGCCACAGCCTTGTCTGGGCAGAAGAGCAAAGCAGAAAAGACGAGGAAAGACAAGGAAGGAAAAAAAAGCAGAGAGAAGGAGAGATGATGTGAGAGAGCAAAAGGAAGGGAAAGCACGAGGTGCAGGCTGCCCAGACAGCCGGCTGGTGGACCTGTTCTCTCTTAGCGCGATACTTGATCATCACCGGGCCAAACCTCGGGGGCTGTCACCTTCCCTGTCTCCTGTCTGCACCGAAAAGCTGCTGAAGAGTATCTGCTGTCACAGCAGGAAGATTTATCAGCACAAAAGCAGAGCTTTGTGCTTGCAAAGGCTGAGCAAGAGCAGCAGGAAGGAGAAGACAACCAAGACAGACCAGCAGAACCTGTATGTGCTTGACCCTAAAGCCCTGACTTCACGACTCGGGCTTTACAAATGGCAGCCTTAATGGAACCAGGAGAGTTCAAAAAGCTTAAGGCTCCCACAGATATCATCTACAAGGCAGCAGCGAATGTATGGGCATTTTAAGATGTTAATGCTTGGGTGAAACAACTCCTGCGTTGTTTCAGCAGCCGTAACTTCTAAAAGGATCCCTATAAGTGAGAGTTTAAAGTTTGGGCTCAATTTAAGGCAAAAAAAACCCTACAAACACCTTTCTAAAAAGACCTTAACTGGGAGCAGAGCAGCTGTAACTGAATCACCTGCCCTGTCCCTCAGTGGAGTCATGCTCCCAGCTTCACAGCCTGCATTAAGACTGCTGAGTCACTGAAGTGCACCTTCTGCCAACAGCCACAGAGCTTGAACTGCAGCACAAGCCCTCCTATGCACCGGCAGCTGTCAACTGATTTCTCCAAGGATATAAAAAGCAGTTCCCATTCCCACAGGATACAGTGAAAGAGCTCTCAAATAAAACAATTTCCACCCACACAAACAGATTACAACTCCATTGTATTTACAGAGTACACTTTCAGCACATACAAAGCTGTTTCCTCCCCCCGCAGTGTTTATATCTGAGCTGAGTCCTTACAGTTAACAGGAAAGATGGGGATAAAGCAAATAAATTACAGGGCCAGACTCAGCACCAAGAAGTTTTAGCATACAGCAGTCCGGGCATGCAACTCTCAGCTGCATAAACTGAATGGCTCCCCACAAGACTAATCACACAACAGGATAAGCTTACTCTTGTGCTGCAGGAGTTCATAATCTGCGTATAACAAACACAATTAGAAGTATTACCTTAAGAGGAAGTTAGTTATTTGTCTGCAGAAATTCCTCTGAGGCTTTTACAGGAGTTACCTTTGCTCTCGCCAGCAAATGCATCCACTATTTATGGATCTTACACTGCCACCTTGATTCTACCTTATAAATCCAATTGAAAGATGTCATACATATCTGATAAAGTGACCCAGTCCCATCAGAAGGCATTGCATTTTACAAGTGCGAGGAACACTGTAGGATCTCAACACTGGAAGTTTTCAGAAGGCAAACAGAGCTGTCTTACCGATTTCTATGGAATGGGCGACCTATACTCAACGAAGCAGCATTTGTTTTGTATGATCCTGGTGTATTAAAGCCATTCACAAATCCACCGTTAGGAAAGGGGGCCTGAAACACACACACAACAACTCAGTGGCTCAACTAAAAGGAGAACGTTGGCAGTTTCATGAGATCAGCTTCAGCAGTTACTCATCCCGCCTGTACTTCACATGGGCTACTGCATCTAGCATGGGGCGAAGTGCAAACCTTACCAGGTGAAGAGTCTGCACATCACCACCAGTCCTCCTGCTTGGCAGCTTCTCCAGTAACATCAGCTACTGGATAATGGCATTTCTCACCGGAATTCACTGAAGTGAGTGGCAGCCCATGCAGAGCCCTGCAGCCTCTCTGACAGCCTTGCTTTAGCAGGTCCACCCCTGGCAGTGCCCAAGGCCAGGCTGGACAGGGCTTGGAGCAACCTGGGCGAGTGGAAGGTGTCCCTGCCCGCGGGAAGGGGTTGGAACTGGATGATATCAAGGTCCTTTCCAACCCAAACTCGTAGGATTTCTAGGATGTAACATGCAGTACCCTAAACCAGAGGGATCTGACTAGAAAACTTCTACATTCTACAGCTGAGAAGCCCACTAACCCCTCTGACCTGCTCACCAAACGACTCCTGATGTTCTGGGTTAGCTCCTCACATTTCCATCCGCTGTTACTCACCAGTGGCGTTTCGAAGTAAGGTGCAGGATTTGGAGACCAAGTCTGAGGCACGATGCTGTAAATAGAGTACTGCTGAGGACTATATACAGGCTGCATAAACAGTGGTGAGGCAAACTGTGCTTGTGTTTGAAGTGGCTGAGTGTAGACACTGGAATCCACTACCCGGTAACCATTCTTAGCAAAAAACGTGTTGATGGCTTTTATCCTTGCCTGCAAGACAGCAAATCACATCACATGGTTGGGAGAAAAGGAGAAGCGGAGCACAAAATCCTTCTGGGCCTACTGGACTTGTAACAGGGGATGCTAAGAGGAAGTGGGTTGATTACTGCTTATGAATAAACTGATAAAATCAATGCAGCTTACATCCTCACAGCGTGCTAAGGGGAAGGCCACACTTTAGAGAGAGAATCTGTCAAGTGTAAGACAAGCACTGCTTTCCATAGCAGTTAACTGCCCAGGCTCCAATCCTGACAGATCCTCTCAGGGTACAAACAGATCACTTCAGCCTTAGCTGTAGAGCAGCTAACTCAGGCTAGAGACTCGTGATGGCAAGGGAGCTGAGCTCTGCAGACCCAGATTCTGGGCAGCGTGGAGAAGGGAAGATGAAGCAGGAATGTATTTCACACCTCATGGGAAGCAGCACTGGGAATAACCAACGGCCACACACGACTGCCGTTTCTCAGAGCTATCCATGACCTCATTCAAGTTCACAGCCAACAGAGCAAGTAGTACGAACCATCCCACTAATTCCTCAGTGTCAAAACACCCCCCGTGCACATTATCATCCAAACACAAACAATACACAATGCAGTTCAAACAGAATCCTCTTATAATGCAGCCTTACCATTACTGGCTTGCCCTGAAAGGTTTTCACTTCTTCCCTTAGGTATTTAAATGCCTGCAGATAGAAAAGAGATTAGTTACCTTGATAAAAGGGTACTTCTCCAAGGATACTGCATGATGAACACAAACGTGTGGCAAGGCATTGCCCACCTAAATTCATTAACACTTCAAATTCAGGATAAAGGAAGTCAGTTACGGTCATGGAGCACTGAGGCAAGAGGCAGACAAGGGGGTTACAACCCCACAGCCTCTCAGCTTTGGTCTCTATTAACTAGAATTTGCCAATAACCTCTTAAAATAACAAAAGGGGGATCAGCAAACACACATTTATTTCAGGCACAGGAAGTACACACGCAATCCCCCCGAGCAGGAGAAGCATTAACAACAAAACTGAGATGTCACTAAGAGCTGAAGGCAGCCTTACCTGTTGGGCATCTGTATCCGACTGGAATGTAACGTACCAGTTGTTGTTGTGAGCAAACTCACAGCTTATCACTTTGGGGCAGTTCTCATTCTTAAACAGAGCTTTCACCTCCTAGGGGAGAGAAGTCAGGCAGCAAAGGGGACCCAGCTCCAAGGTGCAAACAGAGCACCAAAGCAACAGAAGTTTACGCTCCAGCTCCTCAGCTGCAATTCTCCCTTAACCAGGGAGGCTCTTTCGCTCCCTCGAGCTGTGTTTCGGAACCCAACACCACCAGTCCACCTACTGAGCACCCCAAATTAAAAGCAGCAGAACCATGTGGAAAGAAACCCGAGCTCAGTGGAGAACTGCTGATACTTCTGTATGGAAGAGGTGGCCCGAATGTGGCTTTAGCTCAGGAGAGATACCCAGACAAGAGCGATTCTAGCAGGCAAGGCAACCCGACAGCTTTGCAATGATCAGATTTTAAAGGGAGGGCAGAGCAGCTGGTCAGCATTTGAACCGAAAGAACTGATTAGAAATGCTGGTGGACAAACGCCCTCTGTTTCAACTTGAGGAAACAAAGAACTAAATCGTTCCGTTCGCCAAATATCAGTAGGAATTTTATTATCCTCCCTTCCCTGACCATAATGAGCTCAGCACACACTGGGTGCCAATGAAGGAGAAACGTTTAGTAACATTTCTTGCTGCCAAAAACAGCCCTCTGACTTCAAGTGAAGTTACTGCAGTGACAAAAACACAGCCTGAATTCCAAGCTGTGCCCTGGACCGGTTTTATTTTGGGATCTGAAAAGAAACCAGTCCAAACTTCTGTCCCAAAACGCTAGGTTTGGGGCAGGGGGAGGTTTAACTTGGGAGCAGTTTAATGGGTAACTAAGTAAGGGGAAGGGACAACAGTGCCAGCAAGTCTTTACTTTAGCTCTTTAGACAACACAGCCAGGCAGAAAAGATAACTTGGGTGACTGACAAGCAAAGTGCCAGTGTTTAATCAAATTAAATGCCAGGTGACCTTTGAAGCAACGCTTCCCATCGCTATCTGAAGCGCTGCTGAAGGCACCTTCCAAACCCATCAACTTCTTTCTTTCTTTTCTATTTATTTACCTCTATAGGGGTTGTTTCAGGGATCTCCCGGAGAATGATAATACATCGCTTGTGGTTTGGTCTTACTTTCTCCCCTCTCTCATCCACTTGTACCATAGGAGAAGCTAAAATTAAAACAGAAACTTGGCTTAATATTGGACATGGTGCACTGCAAAACACCTCAGCAGTAACAGACTCCACTGCCAAACCTGTAACAAAACACTGCTTAAGAATCCAGAGTTCTGGAACTGGGGGGAAAGGACTGTTTGATCTGCCACGTCCTGTTACATATCCAGCACAGTCTGGCTGTGTGGCTGATGCTGCCTCCATCCACAGCTCAGCTATCTAAAAAGCTCAGTCCTAAGTTCAATTCACTCCCAGCTCAAACTCAAGTCAGAGGAGATAAAACCACTCCTACACAAAGCCCTGACAGGGCGAGTTCAAGCAGGGAAATTGAGTCAGAATAAAGACTTCAGAAGCTCATTTACAACTGTTTCTTGAAGCCATGTGCCACGAAGAACACCCTGCGACAGGGCGCGTGGCACAGGAATTCCAACCAGCTTTTCCCAATGGCCCTTTCTAGTTTATCCCCTCTAGTAAGCTCCTGCACTGAATCAGAAGACCACATTTACTCCCAGAGGAAGACCTTCCCTGCTCGCAGTACCTTTGTGTAGCCTTTTACTGGGCCAGACTTGAACAGTTTATTACAAAGCAAAAGGAGAACTCGCGAGAGTGGAACAGCCATTTACTCAAATATATGCCCCGAGACTACAGGCATTTCTCTAAAGCAAGGAAGGATTCTTTGTTCTACTGACACCAAACAGCCACACTTACATCTCAAAACTTCAAGGATGAGGTCCATATCAGTTGTCAGCTTCTTTATACCTTCCATGTTGGCAATTGTCCATATCGGAACAAACTGGTCACTATCCATTTGAGACATCAAGTAGAGATCCTTGGAGAGATTCTCCCTAAAAAGACAAAAGTTCACTATCTTACGAAAATGCTGAACTTTCCTCACAGAAGACTCAAAGCAACAGATAAGTGTGGGCCTAAACATTCACCAGGGCCACCCACAGGTGACTCCAGCCAGAATGAGCTCATGCGTGGAGACCTCAGAGCAGCTTCAGTGTCTGAACAAGGCTATAGGGATGCTGGGAAGGGACTCATCATTGGGAACTGCAGTGATAGGACAAAGGATAATGGGCTCAAACTGAACCAGGGGAAGTTTAGATTGGATATGAGGAAGAAGTTCCTTCCTGTGAGGGTGCTGAGGCACTGCAATGGTTGCCCAGGGAAGTTGTGAATGCTCCATCGCTGGCGGTGTTCAAGGCCGGGTTGGACAGGGCCTTGGGTGCCATGGTTTAGTGAGAGGTGTCCCTGCCCATGGCAGGGGGTTGGAACTGGATGATCTCAAGGTCCTTTCCAACCCAAACCATTCTATGATTCTATGAATGTATCCAGGAGGGAAATCCTGGCAGATCAACACAGAGCAGAGCAAGGGAATTCAAAAACTGAACGGGAGTCACAGTGACCTGCATGTCGGTCTTCAAGAAAGACCTCGCCAGAGGCCTCTTTTGGTAACACACAGCTCCATCACCTCAGCACCTGACAATTGCAAGCTGTAAGCACAGAAATCCTACTCAATGCTCGTTACGGGGCAGGGATGGATGGACGGGGCTGAACAGCTAAAAGGTTCCACAGGGTTTACAGCCAATCTTGTGTTACACCACAACCACCTCTCACTCGCTGTCAGCACTTTACGAAGACAGACATCAAGGCAGAAAACCACCCGTTAATGATTTCAATACAGGGTTTGCACAAAGCTGGGTTAACTGCACTGTACCGTGAGAAGCAGAATTCAAGTTGCTTTTTCAAACATTCTCTAATGTCTTCTGTGGACACAGTGGAGCTGCCTTCACCTGAAAGGGACCACACTGACCATCAGTTCTGGCTTCATGCTAAGAACACACTGCAGGAACATGTTTCAATGTACAATGAAAGGAGGAATCCCTTTGGGTAAGACCAAGAGGAAAAGGTCATCTGAGCCATGCACAGAGAACACCACATTACATCTTCTCAAACGACTCAGGTCCCAGTTTTCACGTACTTGGCCAAGTGCTATGGATCTTCTTGAACACACATAGCTCCTACTGAGTCACATCGTAACTGCAGCAGACTTCAGAGGATTACAGGTACTGACAGAGGTACTGAACTCAAATACTCACCAGACACTTCATAGATTTGGTATCCAAGATCTTCGGTCGCCAGGACAATTCCATTTGCGGATGCTTCATCGACTCCCGTCCCATTTCTTGTGGCCTCACAAGACGGGGAATACATCACTTCATATTGCTTGCAGCTATCCTCTGCAATCTCTATGTTACCTGGCAGAGGAACAACCAGTGACAGGAAACCTACTGTGAGTTCCTAAACCCAAAGCACCAAAGCAGCTTGCACCAATGCACAACACGATTCCTATCGACATAAAGGACCCAGAAGCATCCAGTGGCTGTTGTAACACACATTGAAATCAGCCAATCCCTCCCGGACCCCTCACCACAGCTCCTCAAGATAAAACCAAGCACAGCTTCAGTGTGATCACACAAGGAGGCTGTTCCCAGAAAATAAACTCCTCCGCTGGATCTTTTCCACACTAACAATGAATTCAGTGAAACACACTTTGGAGAAGAGATACTATTCAACCACTTGCATTAGGAATGGCTTAAAAGCAGGAACACCGTATCTGGAAGGAGTTTCTGTCACAGACTCAGAATTGGCTCTTCACTTCTGCTGACTTCCCAGAAGCTTCGGACAGGGCCACACAAACTGAACCCTCACTTCATCCCTACCTCTTCCCATGCCTTTCTCCAGGGAATCTTCTGCTTCCTGCTTAACAGGCCTCTGCTGTACTTTGAGTACCTCAGCTACACAACAAGTGGCTTCAGCTCAAGTCTAAGCCAAACCACAGGAGTTAAACCATCTGAATACTTAGCTCTGGACAGCCACGTGGGAAGTACGGAAAACAGGGACTGAGATAGGCTCGGACTAAACTGAAAGGTGCTCATACAGATGCTTTGCAGTTCCTACTCCAGCACGATGCTCAGAACCACCCTGGCACCACCTCAGTGATATACCAGGATCATAGGTGCCCTCAGATCTTATTTTCCCTTTCACAGGGTCAAGTGTGTGCTAAAGTGCAGCAACGGTGAACAAGCCATGAAACCGCTTCTACACATTTAGCATCCTGTCTCCCTCTTAGCGCGTTACTCAGTCATCACTGGGCCCCTTGGATCCTGGTACCTGCCCGGGTGTTCTGTGCTAGCGCAGCTCTGGACACCTTCTTGACACTAAACCAGAGCAGGGTTAGGGATTCCGGTCAGGCCTATAATCCCTACAAACCGCCTACTGCTTTCTCATGTCTGCTCCACATCCGTCACTCCATCAGCACCAACAGCTTCAAGGACAAGAGCCAGAGGTCGCTTCCCAGTGCAAAAACTCCTACAGAGAACCCTCGGTGGTACCCAGCCCTGGGGCAGAGCCGGTGTTAGACCCAGGGCTGTGCCATCTCACCCTCAGCAGGAGCAGTCCCCTGCGCGGCCGCTGTTTCTTGCCACGAGTGCTCTGTGCCATTTGGTGGTGGCACAGCCTCCCCACTCCCCTGGGGCACTTCTTGCCACACTTTGGCGTTAGGGTTTAAGCCAGCGCCTTTCGATGTTACCTGCTGGAGAGACCAGAACACTTGCATTAGGAGAAATAAGCCCAAGGTGCTTCACAAGTCAAGGCAGACAATACAGGTGAATTTAGTGATTTCTTTCTCTCTACTTCCACATCTCAAGTGTCTAACCAGCTATTAAGCACCTATGTGATTGTTTTCATTAATCAAAACAGGAAAATCCTTGGTGTTTTCCAAGTATTTCATTTCTACCTCCATGAGAAGTGTTGCCTTCAACCTCTCTTTATTGACATCCGACAAGAGCAGCAGAGGCAGCAGCTAGCCGTCAAGGACTCTGGGAACTCACAAGCTTTTAAAGACTTGACTGTCATAATGCTCCAGTCCCTTTCACCAGAGAGGGAAATTTTCCCTCCTCCAGACCCCTTCCTAGAAAGGATGGTAAAAAAACATATGTCAAGGAGAAGAAACTAATGGCTTAGTGACATCTCTACTAACCAAGCATCGCCTGTGCTACGCCAGGATTCCTCATGGACTTACCTGAGTACTACCCCATCTCCCCATGACTTTACCTACATCTCACACACATCAGTGGATTTACTAATTACTAATAATTTCCTTCAACTCGTAGCCAAGGGCATTGAGGCGTCTGAAGGGTTGGGATACACACACAGCATCCCAGGCTGCTGAGGGGGGATCGTCTCACTTTGAGACTGGGCAACAAAGTCCATAGTTAGAGAGGAAACAATGAGACAGACAAGAGAAACTGCTGCATTCCAACCTGGACTCTGACACAGATAAACATTCCCATGGCAAAACAGGGTGCCCTCCAAGGTGCCTTTCCAAGAGCTGCCCAGAAGCTCAAGGAGTCCAACAATCCAGCAACAGCCCCGAGGATAAGCACCGTGATGGCTTTTGCTCTCCCGTGAGAAAACAAACTCCTTCCATGTAAACAAGAATCCGCTCCTGCAAGAATTCCAAACACCCCACAAGGAACGGTGTTTGCTCCCAAGAGGCTCCCCCGGCATCAGTGGGAGCCCACCAGGCTCACACCGCCGGCTGGACTTGAACAGGCGAACGCATTAATCCCACCTCCCATCACACAAATAACACAAGGAAGGTATTGAAGAGACCAGCCTCTGAATTCCGAATCCAAGGAGTGGCTTACTACAAGGCCTCAAACACAAAGCAGAAGGATAAGGAAGCAGTTGCAGTAGCTTTAGAGATAATTCCTCTACCAAGGTCACGCCGAGTGCCAAAGCTGTTTGCTACAAGGACATGCACGGATTCAGCAACAGAGAGGCTCCAAACACCACCGCAGAGCTTCGAGACGATCACGGGAAAAGGCAAACCAAAGAGCACAGTTTTTGCAAGGCCCTCGCTGGGATTCCAAATCCCGCAGGCACAACTGATTGAATGCACACAGCAATGGAGTTTCCCACTTCTTTAACCTCGGCAGAAGAGTATCACCGGAGACAGAAGTGGTCCAGCACGAAGGACACAGGGACATCTCCCTTCTATTGCAGAGTAATTGCTCTCTGATAGAACAACCTCAGAAGAAAGGGACCTGTCGCACCCATTTGCTTCAGAACCGAGAAGCAGCACATCCCATTGCCTTGAATTTACTTTTCATCAAAGGAAAAACAGATGAGAGACACCCAGGAGATGATTCATTATTCTATTAAAACAAACTTACTCACTGCCTTATGTCTTTGAGGTCAGGATGTAGCTCATGCTGAAAGTCGTTTTAAGGACTAAGTATGATCAAGTGAAACTCAGAACACTTTAGGGAGCTCACTGCACTTGTGGAGGTGATCAGAAGCCAAAGGCAACTCTGAGTGTGACAGATGATGTCCCTCCCTTTAGCAAACATCAGAAGACACTCGTGGTGACATGGGAGTTCTGACATCACAGATCCAAGTGAAAAGCACTGAGAAACTCAACTGATTCCAGGCTGACACAGTGATGAATGGAGCCACAAATACAACGGAACACACCTGGAACAGAGCGTGGGCTGCTTCCTCTTTGTTCTGGAAGCACTTCGGCAAGCCCCAGCCCTGCTGCCATGCACGCTAACAGCAAGACACCATGCACTGGGTGACGTTAAGGTCCTTGCCAAGCCTAACGATTCTACGACTCCGAGAGGATCCGAGGTCCCTCATTTCCATGCAGCACGCAGCATCCCCGGAGCAGCTCTGCTCCGTGAGCGGCTCATCCAAAGAGAAGGCCAAAACCCCACTGCGTGCTTCTTTAACTCAGCAACCACCGAGCCCGTTTGATTGGCTGCAGAACCACCCTCCCCGCGGCTATCGGGAACTTTCATCGTGAGCTTAAAGCTTGCCAGAGTGACAAAGGTTAGGAACCGGTGACAAAGCTCTCCTCCGCAACACAGCTGCCCTCCGGTCTAAGCTCCTACTGGCAAACGCGGATCAAAGATTCCCCTTCAGCACCTCCTCAAAGCCAACTCTGAAGCATCCATCTCACCCTGAAAGGATGGCAAAGAATCCGTTCTTTACCGTAGGGCGAACTTACATGGAACGGATCCAATTAAGGCAACAAAAATGGAAACGGGGAGTTTCTTTTAAAGCGTTCCATTTAAATATCAAATTATTCCGCACTGAGCTTGTGACAGATGTCCCAGAGCAAACTCGATTCTCTAAAAGGGAATCCAAGGGAAAAATCTAGAAGAGAATTGAATAAAACTCATAAGGAGAGAATCCGAGCATTCTCCAGAAGTGGAAATATAAAACAGAGGGAGAAAACCACCCCCAAAGGTCAGCAAAGCCATGGGAGGTTGGCAAAGAGAAGCCTTGTGCTGCCTGGGAGATGCAGCAGGGAGGGAGATGTGCATCTAAGGTGGACTCAGACACGTGCCAGCTACCTGTCACCATCCCAGAGCTTATCCGGGCTGCGAGGCAAACCAAGAGCAAGCTGCTGTGGGACCACGAGCAACAAGAAGCCCTTTGGAACGGACCGCAGGATATCAGGTAACAGCAGATGAGCCCTCGGAAGGTCCCAGGTAATTCTCAAAACACACATGAACTTCAATGGTCACAAGAGAGTTACTTCCGTTGAACGCAGCACGGTTTTGTCATTAGCATCCCACGACTGAGCGTGCCTCCTTTCCCCCTCGGTCAAGCAAACACTGTTCTGCTGCGTGAAGGTGGTACCTGTGTCACTGGTGTGAACAGGGCCAGCCTTGGGGGGTGGTCACTTAGACCCAGCACCTCCCACCGGCCTGGTTTTCCAGCTGGGAAACATCACTGGCAACAATTAGAGCGGTGTTTCACCCACCTGAAACGCAAAGATTGCCATCTGCCCAATAAATCACTAATATACTGCATTAGGAACAGGTACCAACCGACCACAACCCCAAGCAGGCCCAACAAACCATCATCCGTTCCGCTCTTCACAATGCACTTCATAATGTTCCAAAGCACCTGAATTATGGACTGTCAGCAGCACAATGCTCCTGGCTGGAAGCGAGGACCAAGACCTACGCACAAAGAACAGCGTGAGCCTCCCACCAGCCCTTTGCTGCAGCAAGCGCTTTCTGCCAAGGGATGCTAAAGGCAAAGCGAATTCCCCCATGGAGAATGGATTCATGATCACCACGTGCACGCTCAAGTGTCAAATGGCACGCTGACAGCTCAAGGGAAGCAGAGAATCCTCCTTCAGGACATCCAAGGGTCCTGTTCTGTGCCTCGTTTTTCAAGCAATGATCCCACGGGAAAAACTGCATCTGCTTCTAAGCATCCATCTCCGGTGTTGCAGAGCTCCCGGTTGAGAACTCCAGTTCCCTTCCCTGGGAGCAACAAGGCACCTTCAGAAAGCGGGATTCTCCTCCAGAACTCAAAATCAGACCTTACTGATTCTTCCTAAACGGAGCCCACAGCCACCAACGCACCATGTTGTCAGTGGAAGGGAAAGACCAAGCAAAGCAACCAAAGTCGAGTTCCTGCTTTAAAACGCTTCACCGAACACGCAGACACGCGCTGCTCCATTTGCTCCAGCTCCCTTTGAGCCCCATCCTGCACCCAACGGCTCCTGAGGCTGGAGGGGCTGCCATCAGCTCCAACATTCCCCTTGAAGTTAAAAGGCTGTGAAAGCGAACGCTGTCATTCTGTGCTCGTTATGTGGTTTTTACTCCTCTAACACGAATTAAACAACATTCGGATCGTTGTGAATGAGCTCAGAACTGAGGCTACGGAAAGAAATGCTCTTTTCCAAACCCTCTTATTGAGAGGTTCCCAAGCACGGACGCATTCATGTGAAGCACCCACCACCCCCCCCCTTCAACACAACCCTCGGCTCCTCCTTAACCCACCCCGCAGCCGTCCGCTCCGTACACTTCCAGGCCCAACCCTGGAAGCTCAAAGCAGCTCCGCAAAGCTCCTCCCCGCAGGATCCCCCCCCCCCGAAGCCGCGGAC